>JAUUEB010447623.1:0-11857 GCA_032362205.1 Clione limacina | reverse complement strand
AAGAAAGACAAGAGAGAGGAGACACTTGAAAGACCAGAAGGTCTACCACAGTCTCGAACGTTCAAGTATTCAAGTATCTATTTACAAGATTAAGATTATAAGCCAGCATATACATTTCATGCAATGTGAGTATAACGTGCTATATCAACTGAGCCCATTATTTATCTCAATCTGTATATATTCCCTTAACAGTGCTGATAGCATTGATACTGCGAAAGACAAGACAGAAACACAAGACTGGGGCGTGGAAAGAGCCTCTGAGGTTTTACAAACGGTAAGCAATCATTTGAAAAGATTTTTTTTGGATGGGGGCGGGGGGGGCATCAAGTTATAACTGAAACATTAGGGTTGCATACGGTTGCATAGTAACAACACTGATTTATTAGTACGGGTTCTATTGGGAGTTGCAGTATTTGTGGTATTTTTAAAGCATTTTGTATTTTTCAATTAACCACTTGATACATTTTCCTTGCATTTAAAGGCGTGGTACAATGAAGCACAAGTGGGAACCCATGTTCTAGAGGGTAGGGGGGGATAGCTGCATTTAATGAGTAAGTACTCACTTGCATGACCAATGTGTAGGAGTCAATTAGTCGATACAATGTCTGCACTCATGAAAAAGGTCATGATAAAATACAAAAACCTCTTCCCATTCATTACCAATTAAAACACATATTTCATATATGATAAGGCTTAAAATGATGAAAATAAGTTTATAGATTGTATCATTAGCAAACAATAAACCCTCAATTGGTTCTTAGTTAAATTTCGCTTACACAATTAACGTTAATCTTCATGCTCTGCTAATAGCCAAACAATTACAAGGAACTAACAATAAGTCGCAGGAGTAAAATTTGACCTAGTAAAATAGGTCCTTTGTAGTGTCAGGCTTACATGATTCAATCAGTCAATGTTGACGACGGCAATTTACGAATAGGGAAGTAAAATGACATGATTGACGTTCTAGTTGTCTGGCTACCCAAGTCTACAACTAATTTAATTTGCACCAAGAACCCTCTCCCAAAGTATCAAAATTGACCTAAAAACGACAGAAGGGTATCAGATAAACGTCCTGACTAATGACCCCAGGTGAGAAAAAAAAATAATTGGCGAATTCTGTAACATGATAGCCATCCATTATTGAGTACGCTCGAGTTGCATGTGTATGGGAATAAGCGCTTTATCTTCCTCACGTTTTGTTAAACTCAAAGATATTTCAGATATTCGATCAAATATAACTGCAAAATAACAATGTCAAATTTTAAGTTAATTGAACTAATAATCTTGACGATACAGGTGGTAAAAGTTCAGGGAGTTTTTTTAATTTATTGTTCACGCGATTTGTGAGTCTATTATTATGGCTACCTTTGTCTTTGATATCAATAGTTGATGAATACCAATAAGTTCAATAGGGTCAGATACAAAGGGCAACATTCCATCATACGCTGTCGACTTCCTATTCATAATAAACGCAATCCCTCTTCATCCACAGTATCGACGCCCTCAGGCACCACGGAAAAAAGAACGCCACAGCCGGGCACCACGAGCTTTACATCGTTCTACAGAACGACTGGTGGATGTCTTTGGGGTGAGCAATATCTCATCCCTTCTTATCTACTTCTCTCTATCTATATATCCCTCTCTGTCTATCTATATATTCATCTCTCTCTATCTATATATATATATATTCCTCTCTGTATCTATATATTTCTCTCTCTCGCTCTCTTACTTTCTTTTCTTTATAATTTCAAAACATTTAAATATAGTTTTTAAACAGAAGGTCAAAAGCAGAGACACAACTAATTTTCCAAACATTTTATCTACATCTCGGAATATTACCCCACACAGATTAAATAACAAACATAGTAGCGACGCTTTAAATGCGGTCTAAAGATCGCAGCCAGGAAAGGCGCATGGGGCGGATTAGCAGTGGTTATCCTTTCATCAACCTAAAGCGGTCATGCTAATCCCCGTGCCAGTACAGTGACCTCACAGCTTCATCTCTGGTAAAGTCCATCAAGAATATAAACGAATCAACTGATGTCCCCAAAACCCCAACGGTAAATCATAGTAATAGGTCTCAGTAATAAATCATGACAACCGGGGAGGGTGTGCAGTCTTGGTGACAATGCAACAGGAAACTTAGTTGAAGCAAATATTGAAATTAAGGACGAATCATCAAGGGGAAAACGATAGACATACATTTAATACTACAGATAAAATATTGAAATCTGAACTTAACGACATGAAAAATTGATAAAGATACAAATTACAAAAAGTCTTTGAGGTATTGACAATCTAGGCTGATTTTAGTTGCTTGTTAAACAAACTTTAAGATATTGACAGTCTAAGTTGATTTTGAGAACTGTTACAAAGAGCTTTTGCTGCCTCTCCAATCAAAAACATACTCAAGTCTTCTTCTTCTTTTTTTTGATAGATTGGTCACTTTAAATGATAATTTATAGGTTGGGTCCCAGTAGGATTTGCTGATCATGCTGAATGTTTTAGTGGCTAAGTTAAGTATATGTTATAGTGTAAATATTCTTTGATCTCCACCCTAAATACAGATATAAATAATGAGACCCTCTTCCAAAGTAATCTAAAAATCAACATCAATAGTCAAGTCTTTTGTTTCTTTTTTACAGGATGTGATAGAGAAAGATGAAGATGAACAGCTGAAAGTTGACAACGTCGACGGAGGAGTCAAAGTTAATAGTGACAGATCAAAATTGGAAAATGGTGCTATCAGCCAGATTATAGAAATGAGGGAAAATGTGGAAGATAAATGTGTTATAATGAGGGACAATTCAGGTAGAGACAGCACCAAGCGAGAGACTCGTTCCTCAATGTTGTTAGACATTGAGAAAACTTTGGCCAACATGCACATGCTGGATCAAAACACACAGGGAAATGATCCAAAAGAAAAACCTGCTCCCTCTCCTTCGGTAACTACCATCTCTGAATCAGAGAACCCAGACACAACCATCACGACAACAGATGTGTGTGAGCCTTCATCACCAGAGCATCAAGAACAAGACAGTAGCACGAGTGTCGAAGCTGGCGTACCTGAGTCATTAAAGACACCAGATAAGCAAAACCTAGTTGAGCATGGCTTATCAACTAAGGATGGAGCTAGTTCCGAAAAGGAGCATCCAATTACTGATCTTAAGGACAATGATAGAGATTCAGACTGTACGAAATCAATCATTGAAGCAGCAAATACTGACACATGTGATAGAGATAACAAAGATGGACAGCAGCCTTCAAAGGATATGTTAGATCCTAAAGATACATCTAAAGTCGTAACAGAGAATGGGACATCTAAATCCACGGTTGTGGAACAATCTTGTGATATTCAACAACAAGCAGATATTGATATTACAAAAGAACTTGAGGGCTCTGAAACTAAAGAAACAAACACAAAGAACATTATGTCACTATCAGCAACGAAAAGCAGTAGTATTTGTAATAATCAAGTTGTGTCACTTCAGAACGATAATATAAGCAAAACGAGTGCATCAGATGTGACAAGTGAAAGCGAAATTGGTAAACCTAAAAAGATACCACCACCAGTGAGTCCGAAACCAAGTCCAAAATTCCGAGCTGCAGTTGAAGCGAAAAGAATTTCTGAGTCATTAAGTGACACAAAATCAATTAACAACGAGGATCAAGATGCAGATAATAATTCAGCTGTGGCGCTGAAAGATGACTCAAACTTAGAGAATATTAGTGATGAAAAAGACGAAATTGATGACCCCAAAAGAATCTCGATTGTGGAAACATCAGTGCCGACAAGCCCTTCGAGAAAAGACTGTGAAAGCGGCGATAGTGCAAACTCAACAATTGGCCAGACCAAAATAGGGACAGCAACCCCCCTCATCACCAAGCCAGTGAGTGGAATACCACTGTCAAAATCAATGACACCTACGACATCAGCCACAAAGCCTGAAACAGCATCAGTGCTCAGTGAAACAGACTCTGTAGGCATAGAGGATTTGTGTTCAGGAGAAGTTGTTCTAGTCTCCAGGCCTCCTTCAGCTCATAAAGAACATGTCCAAAGTTCTGAGGCTGTTAACATAAAGCGTGAGATGACAGACAGCATGATGGCACAAGATACAAGCTTGGAAATAGAAACACCCTCAAGCACTGGAGACACACCAACAAAAGAAATAATTCTTTCAAACAACGAAGATGCCCCTTTGAGCCCAACAATCCCAAAGAGCAAAATACCAACTTCTCCTATCATGGCAGAAAAACTTGCTAAAAAAGGCAAACCAGAATCTCCTGAAGAAAAAGACAACCGTGGGAGGCAAAGACGAGAATCTGATGAAAGCAAAGCGAAGATAACTAGCAAAATTCCAGTCAGAGGGGGTGAGTATTTAATTTATCTTTAAATAATTATGTAAAATTACAATGTTGAAGGTATTATTGTGGAAGGCTGCCTGTCATAATTTTGGATGTGTAAGTCTTCACTATTTGTTATTAAGAAAGACATCTTAAATTAACTTTCCTCATGGCTGCCAAAGAAAGGAGAGTTAACGAAAATATAACATCTAAAGGTCCTGAGAGACATCTGTTCCCCTGTTTGCCTTTTATGATGCTGTTATGGTGGCTCATATTCTCCATACTTGGATATAAGTCACACACTTGTGTTTGGAAATTAACTACTTAAGATCATCATCTCTTAACGCTTTAGGCCACTTTGCTCTTGAATACTGAATCATTGTTTAAGAGAAACAGTGGCCAACGTAAAAAAAAAGCATACACACAAACCCTTAGAATATAGCAAATGAAAAAAAGGATTGACACAGGGACAAGAAAATAAAGGAAGATATTGAAGATGTTAGTGTTAAAATGCTCAGGTCAAGACAACAAGTAAGTTGTATATGGTTAATTTAGAGGGACTCTTATCAAGATGCATCAATCTATGCTCTCTGACCTATGCTCTATGATCTCTGACCTATGCTCTTATTCACCAGGTTCAAAGAATCGGGCAAGCCCCCCTAAGACAACACAAGATGAAGAAAAAAAGGATTCACCTTCAACTAATCTTTAGTTAAACAGCAGTGAGTTGATGAATTTATCATGAAATACTATAATACAAAAGTCAAGATTCTCTGTAATATAAGAAATTTAAACCTGTTTAATGAATCAACATCGGATATTACTTGCATTTGTGATAATTTTCGCACTCAATGGGCACTTTTGTGCCAGTAGTCAATATTTGTAGTGTAGAAATAGAAATAATATTACGATTTCAATCAGGATTTCCCAAACAGCTTCTTTTCTTAGGACATTTAAAAACTGAAGAGTTTATTCAACATATACCCTTGTACTTGGGACTGGGTTTCATTTATCACTGAGCAAACATGGCAAACATTTTTCATTAAAATATTCATCTACTGAATACATGTTGAAATATTGTAAGTTTGAGCCATAAAGACTTGACTACTTGACATATTGGTTCAATATTAAACTTATTAAACTTATATGTCTAATGTGTACAATCCTGAATAAATGTTGTTTTATGATTTATTTTAATCACTGGAATATTCAGTAGAATTCATTGCTGTGTCATTAACATGACCTAAAATGTGCTGATAGAGAAATGAAAGACTTAAAATGTTTAAGTTGATTGGAGCACAAAATATGTGACATTTTTTTTACTATTCTATTCAACAGGTCCAAAAGCGCACAGCATAATCTTTGTACAGAGTTAATCGACCTGATCCTCAAAAACAGTCAAGTTTGCATGAATAACAAGATTATCCTTACTGGAGGAAAATATAGAGAGAAGGCCAGCACCAAGGTCCAAAGAAGTGATGGCATTCTAAGCACATCTCACCAGCCTAAGAGAGATGGCTTCACCCTGTAGTAATTCTAGCATTCAACAACATGTCATGAGCTAATCGCACCTGAGTGATGCTTTAAAATACATTTTATTAGCGGCAACACCAAGAGATGGCTTGTTTTCAACTATATGTAATTAGCTTTACCTGCCTCTGATTGATGGCTAGCCTTCAACTACATCTAATAAGCTTTACCTAAGAGTTAGTTAGCCTTCAACTGCTACTCATTAGCTTCACCTCTGGATTCATGGCTAGACTTCAACTTCATCTAATTAGCTTCACCCCAAAGTGGTAGCTAGTCTTTAATTGCTATTCATTAGCTTCACCCTTGGATTAATGACTAGCCTTCAAATTCACCTCTTTAGCTTTGTCGCTGGATAAATGGATAGCCTTCAACTACATCTAAATTGTTTCACCCTGCCTGGAGTTGTAGCTAGCCTTCAGCTAATACTCATGAGACTCACCCCTGGATTAATGACAAGCCTTCAGTTACAACTTATTAGCTTCATCCCGGGTTATGGCTAGGCTTCAACTACATTTCAATAGCTTCAGCCTGGATTAATGGCTAGCCTTAAACTACATCTCATCACAGCTTGAACAAAACACTGCCGAGTTTGGATAAAAACTGAAATCAATGCAATACTCATTTCTCTGAATGCATGCCATATAGCAATATCAGTTCTTTAATTTTTGTCATTCTGTTTTTTGTCCTTTCTGTATGTTTATACATTGTTGAAATTTGGTGCTTTTAAAAGACATGTGTGTTAGCATATATATCTAAGGATGTAAACTTCATTTTAACAAAATGAAATATAAACAAAAGATGTAAATAGTTTCTGCCTTTTGTCATCCATAAGACAACCTTACATCATTACATAAGAAGATTGATAAATGAAGTAAGAGAAAGGTTAAAAACATTGAACCTCATTTAGTGGATTGGATGTTAATAGCCTTGAAATTGTTTGGCTGTGCATGTGCTTGTTGGGGAAGATAATAATATGTGCGAATGAAAAGAATGTTTATTAAGTTGATATCTAGTCAGAAAATATAATTCATATGACTTTTTAGTTTTCACGTAAGGTTTGAGCCATTGAATTACTTTTATGTAGCTTTTAATCCATGCCTTAAGATTTCCATTTAGCTGAAAGTTTTCAGGTTCACTCATTTTACACATATGTCCACACATTTTTAATAACTGATCCAGCCCTGAACAAGTCCTCTTCAGTTCCTCAGCCTATTTAAAACAAGGACAGGATTTTGAGGACTTGAGGAAAAGAAATCCAAATAAAGGGGGTTGGAAAAGGGCCATTGAACTCCTTCACTTTTGATTGCAGATACTTGAAATGGTCAGCTTGTCTAGGGACTTGAATTTTACATCAGACATTGGTTTTGACGTTACTGATATCTTATATCACTAAAATTTAACAGCACATTAATGATCATACATCATAGAACACATGCTTTACCTGTGAATAAAAAGTGCTGGCTCAACATCCCCGCCCCAAACAACCAGAGTGTTTCAAAGAAATTAAATCTCATAAAATCTGATTTTAACATAGATATTGACAATGAGTTGAATCAAGTTTCAGTCAAGGAACACAGTGTGTTCTCAATAGGGGTTAAAGTTTATTTTAGAATTTTTGTGTTCATAATATTGATTTTTAAAGAAAATTTGATAGAGAAAGAGTCAAATTTCTGATAAAGTTGTCTATTAAAAAAAAAATCAAACATGATCTATCACTTAATTTCATACAGAGTGCTTCTTAATGTGTGCATATGAGCATCACATTCGTCTTTATGAATAGGATGTTATTTAAACAATATACGACTCGAGTTTCATTAACCCACAACAAAGACACATATTCTATAAGTCTAGATAAAATTTGATCAGACTACTTTAAACCAAATGGAAAGCCCATATATTCTTCTCATATCATTTCTTGAATTTTAAATTGCTTGATTAAATGTTTAGAAGACATCTACACAAACACATAGGCAAAATCTATTTCAAGGGAATAGCACACGCTCTGTTGCTCAACCATATAATTCAACGAAAGTTAACAATGCCTGCACGCTTTTGTGCTTGTCAAATGACAGTTTTTGCATTTATATGATATTAATATGTCTGAGTATGCATGAGTGATGCACAGAAATGTTATATATTTACAAGCACAATCATGCCCTTGCATCAAATATTTATAATCTTGTCTTTGTGTCCTTGTCATGTTCATAAGAGGCATCATAGACTTTACAATTTTGTGACATGTTCAGTTTGCTTGTTAGCTGATAAACCCAAAAGCAGTTACTTAATGTGGACAATGGCAGGGAAGCGTTTAACCCACTGCCTTAGCTCTGTTATTATAATATATTATTAGATATGCAATTCCTTATGCAATTCTTTATACAATTTTTATCCACTGAAGTGCCTTGCTTTTCTATGGTATTCATATATATATATAGCTTTTTGTATTGTCATTCATTTCTACTGCTTCAAATAGAGTTCAAGACAAGATTTGAAGCTTGATTGAAGATTATCTTAAGCCATATAGTTTCATTTTTATGTTTATCAACCTTTCAATGGCTCGTTGTTTTGAAACAAGTGACATTTGGTCAACTTCTTATGAAATTTTTCAAACATTTAAAAACAATGAGCAATTGAAAGGTAAACACTTTTAATAAGATTTGAAGAGTTATCTTTCAATACATGCAAATGTATTAAGAATATGTACCATAGACAAAAATTGAAATAAGACAATGAAATTACATCCAATGACTCAAAGGCAAAACCGCCATTTTATGATTAATAACGAGGACATATCCTTTTCAAGGGATTGACAAGAATGAATGGTACTACCTAGAAAGGGAAAAGTTTGAGTGAGAGTTGTTAAATCATTTTGAATCGTTCTGCCTGAATAGATCTTGTGATAAAACCAAATGTTGCAGTTTTTACTCTTTGTGAGATAGCATGTAATTTAAGTCTCTTACAGAAAAAATGCTCCATCATCCTTACTTGTCATTAACTTGTTATACTTAAGCAATTAGCAGTATTTACTTTGTTGATATAATCTTTGTACAATCGAATAAATGTCAATTTTATGTTAAAAAATGTTCTGATTTTGTTTCTCTTCATTCGACAATCTCTTGTGAACCAATGAGTGCAAGTCAATTGTGATGATAGCTATGAAAAGCCTGACTCCTATTTATTTGGTCTCTTTATCTTTTATATAAAGAACCATAATTAAACCAACAGAAAAATACTTGTTCATGTTTAAACGGAAAAAATATCGATTTAATGCGATTATTTGGGGCATTGAAAGATAAAACATGCATGTCTAGAAAATATCGATGTACAAGAAAAGCAAGTCAAGTGATTACAGCTAAACTGACACAAATGTTTGTTTCGCATCACAGTTTTCATCTTATGTGTCGCATACAAGGTACCCCACCCTTCACTCATATCTTTTGTTACCAGTCAATGTACCTAATATGACATTGGCAATCTTTTCTTTAAACAAAATTCTTCTTAGAAGGAACAAAATCATGCTTCTTAAAAAATTTGGTTTAAAGAAGTTTGACTGTCATAAACTGTATTTGAAAGAGAGTCGAGTGGAAACTGTGCATGTACTAGAGACGTGACCAGTGAAATTTCAAAAAATGAAGGAATACCTTTACATTATAAAAAAAAACATTCCCATGCATTGCTGTATTTAGTTAACAGTTCATTGCAAAAGTAATTTCCATCAGAGGGCACATGAACACGCATGAATGAACAACTTGTTTATGTTAAGGCAGAGTAGAAAACATATAACACATCTTATCTTGTCCACCAAATTTAGGCTTGAAAGCTTGTATTTTCAAGTGTATTTTTGTCAACAAAGCAGAAACTTTCTTGACAATTGTCAATCATAAGGTAATGTCAACATTACAACAACCACAGCTCTCAACAATTATGACTTCATATTACTTTCAGATAACATGACCCAAGCTGTCATTAGGAGATCAAGAGTATTGGTGAATAAGGACAAAAAGTATGGATGAGAATTAAGGAGATAAACCTGTCTCAAATCAAAATTTTCCTTCTCCTTTTGAGAGTATCTAAGGCCCTCGAGTACATATTAAAAGGAAACCAGATGTCTGTAAGAATAATATTGTGGTACTCACCCGATCTTTGTGAGTCTGTGGCAACATAAGACCTAAATCATCTGGCTTAACAAGACTGATAAAGAATCCCAATACATCTCCCTGACCATATCCTCCATCATGATAGTGGTGCCCTTTTGACTGATGAAAGGCTGTGCCCTTACGAGATCTCCATGAGTAGCTGAATTTATCATAACCACATGGGGCTTGCAGGTTTCCTATGACAAAATTTGAAACAAAGCATGAGTATAAAGCTTCAAATTATGCAAATATTGCAATGCCGCAGGGTTGACTTAGTTCACCCAGATTTACTAAGTTTGTAAACAATCCCGACCGGGTTATTTAGAGAAGTTAAACTTCAATTGCCTAAGTAGAATCTCCTATTCTACAACTTATAAGAAAAATGAAATTAGACTCGAGCAGGATTTGAACCAGGGACCTTTGGATTAGCAATCCTACAGGCTAACCCTTACACCATATTCTCCGATGAACGTGGAGGTTGGAAAAGGTATATGAAATATTGCAGTTTCGAAAAGTTGCATTGCTGTAAAAAATGAGGTTTGTGTAACCAGTTTTGGCGCGTTAATTCCGGATCATCCAAAAAAATCTGGGTTAACCGGTGTGTAACTGGTTCAACCATGCGGCATTGCAATATTTGCTCAAATTACTCCGAGCCTTTCAAGTAAACCCAAGGGTTTTATGAAACCAAAATGTGTATGCATAGATATATGGCTTTTTTAAAGAGGGGGTACTTTGCTTTGAGCATTGACCATATACTTATAGTCTTAAAGAGCAATAAAAATCCGATCAAGACATTTAATACTGTAATATGAACTAAAGTAGGTGAAATGGAAACTCATTTGTGAGCAAATGTTCTAAAATATCAAGCCAGGTTGGCTACTTTTGACACTTTACAGGTGACTATGTATTTGAAATTTCTAGTCACTGCTAACTCTATAAGTTGTCTTTATCCTGTTTTAAAAGCTTTGCCACTCAACGCTTTGGGAAAAATTTAGTAAATTTACAATACTTTTGTTTTTATTTACTTTAAAGACCCAGATGTGTGGGCTACAATACAAAAATTGAACAATCGATTGTAGAATGTTTATTTGGGGAATTTTTTGCCTACATTTTAACTTTACTCAATCTCTCCCATGTAACTGCCTTAACTAAAATCATAATGCAAACACTTCCTTAGATTCTCCAAAGTGACTAAACTAATCAAAAAGTAATTGCCAAACGAGCAAAATATAAGTATGCCTAGGATAATAAGGATTTCTCAGGTATATAAAATGTATGTCTAATCAGAAATGATACTAGTACTAGCAATCTTTCACTTGGTGACAATTGTTAAGAACCAAACAATAAGTACAATGTGCATTCTACAACTTTGATCCTAAAAATGAAGAAATGCTCTTACCAAGAGAAAGGGACCAGCCTAGTCTTGCAGCAGCCTCATTAGTCATATCATCCACAGTCATCTCAAAGTACCAGTTGCCACAATTAACGCCTAGGGACAAACGCAAGGCACAAGTTACAACAAAGTAAAGGCAAGTTAGAATTGAATTAGATGTCAAATCAAATATAACAGGAACTTGAAAAGGAAATAGAAAATAATTATGTTGAAAGTGAAAACAAAGATTGTAAATGGATGCCATTATGTATATTAGAAAGCAAAAAGACATTCTTCAAAGAGGACTGGCAAGAACAGAAAGGCTGGCACAAATATAATCTATATTTAAAGTAGAGGTTTATCAATTACTCAAAGGGTATTTTTTACAGGGAATGTGACCTTCCAGGACAATTTTCAGGAGCCATAAAATAAATTTAAAGTAAAGTACATATTTTCCCAGATTATCACATTCCAA
>JAUUEB010447512.1:0-11858 GCA_032362205.1 Clione limacina | reverse complement strand
CCGTTTCTGACATCGCCTTTGAATGTCCCTACATTCAGAAATGATGAAGTTTCGTTTCTAACGTTATATTTACAGGTGTTCTTTATTCTTTTCTTAAAAGAGTAAGAGCTGTGATAAAAAGCTACATTGACACTTTTCATTGGACCACATTTTCCCCACGTGTTTCTCAATATTTTATGTCTATCAAGGTAAAAGTTGGATGTAAATCGGAATGTTTTAACGCGATTTAGGAGCTGTCCAAGCTGCGCATTATTAGGTGATTTTTTACTCAATTCGCTAATCAGTCCGTTAAATTTCCCATCGAATTTACAAGTGAAAAGAGAATATGCTATCGAAGAATTGAATAGCTAATTGTCAGCTTTAACATCCCCTATATGTCTAGTTTATATCAATAGACGTATTTCATCATCCCATTTAAACATATTAACCCCTCAGTACTAACTAAATAACTTAAACTGTAGTCTAGTTTGGGGACATTTTACATTGAACTGCTGCTCTTTTTCGTCTTGAGGATGGGTAAAAGTAAAGAAAATATGTCGAGGTCTACGTCTATTTAATGCTTATTAGATGTCTATTTACAATATGTCGTAATGGCGACTGGGCGGAACTAAGCAACGGTTGTGGACATGGGGTCGGGCCTAGGTATAGGATAAGGAAGAGCGACAGTTTGAAGAGATGGATGTGTTCATGTTTACTTTTCGAGAGATTCTCACGTTTGGTAAATATGTAATGATAGGGTTTATTCGTCGACAAACATCTGGTCAATGGAATGGTTTGGCTCTCGTGCAGCCTTTACATTTATATCTATATAAGCAGCCAGGAGGGACAATGGTTGTAGCTTATGTTTAATCATATTGTTTATAGTGACCTCATGGCTTTTCTGTACTTCATTGCTAGGAAAGGGCGAGTCTTTTATGTTTGTTGGAGTCTGACCAAGGGCCGATGTACATAAACATAAAAACAATGACTAGTGTTTTTTGTTGGCATCAAGCTGCCACTTTGATCCACGCCTGAATAACGGACAAAGTTCACTGGTCGGTCTTTACTCATGCACTCAACATTTATGTCAAATGAATAGGAGGGATTGTTAGTTATTTCTTTTAATATCAAACTCTCCTTACCTGCGATAAAGCAACATTAATTTTTACTTGCTATGTATTTGCAAGGATTGGTAGGCTGATTTCATCATGAAGCCTTTCACATTGCCGTCAGTGTCAGGGATTTAGTCCCCCAAACCCCCATTTGAATCAACACCTGAATAACTGACAGAGTTAAGTGTTTTGTCTATCTAACTCATATCAACTGTGAATACACTCACCATTTATGTCAAAATAAATATAGGGCTTGTTAATTTTCTAAAATTATCAAACTCACTGTACTTACAATAAAGCAACCTTTGTTTTTACTTGCCATGTATTTGCAAGGATTGGTGGGCTTATTTCATCATTGAATCTTTCACATTGCTGTCAGTGTCTATATTTTTAGTTTATATGGACTTGTGGGTCAGAGAGTATTGTAAGTGTAAATATCTTATCTACTTGACCTCAATACCACCACACTATTACGTCATGTTAACTTGTATGCTGAAGACATGTGACATGGCGGGCCTATGCAAGAAGCTGACACAGAAACTAGGCTTGTTAAGAATCGTGGGATTTGTGAAGTCTCCTGTTCTTAAATGCCGAAACTGCACGGCAAAATTCACAAAAATAGGTCCTGTAAAAAATATTCTGTAAAAATATTGACATTTAAAGTTACCAGACCAAATGTCTGGTAAAGTCAGTAGCTTAAGAACACATCTGATCATTAATGATAAAGAGGCAAATGCTACAAGCCTATAGTTTCCTGTACATATGCTATGTTGAAACATATTAACATTAAACAGTAAGGAATTGTTTTATCCACACATCTATCAGCTTCCTTTGGTTAGTGTCAATATTTATGTTAACCATCCTATGTTGATTATTTCTTTGACATTTTCATATAAATAGAATGTATGGACACATTTAGTAAACTGTAATCCATGCCTTAAGAATCAGATGATTGATGATTGATGCCAAAACCACTATTATGCTTTATGGATCAATATGTGGTCTTAAATATGGAAACAAGGGAAATTATCGTTTCTCAAAATGTGTATAGTACAAAAGATTCTATTATGAATATTTCACATCGCTATTAGCAACAATTTAATTAAATGTCAAAACACAAGAGAATATTTGTTTGTATTTCATTGTATGTATATTTGTTTCCAGATCTCTCAGTCTGGTGTATTAATACTATCAGAGGAGGAAAAGAGGACACTTATTTCAGAAGGTTACCCCATCCCATCAAAACTGCCACTCACTAAACAGGAAGAAAAGAATCTGAAGAAAATCAGGCGAAAAATTAAGAACAAGGTAAGGCTAGTCATTCTAATATTTTGATGAATTTTGAATGCATCACATAATCATTTATGTTATTTTAAAATGATGCAACAACTAAACATCAGCATGTTTTTGGTCTCATCAAACATTGTCAATAACGGAAGCAATGATATCATAGCTTATTATAACAATAAGAACATCATATGGCATTATTCCCTGCGACAGCTGTTAAATCCTCATCCTCATTGGAAACAGCTGAAAGTTAACAAAGGGACCTTTATTTGAAGACAATATTAATAGATCCTATCTCCCGTAGAAAACATAAAGATATGTGATACTAAACTTATGTGAAAAATAATACTTAGCAACATTTTGTTAAAATATTAGCCTTTTTTATGTGTATTTGCATTTTTATTTATATGTTTGACATTATAAAATTATTTGTAAAGGGTTGATTGAAATATTTATGTTAATGGTTTCCCTTTTTACTCTTTAGATATCAGCACAAGAAAGCAGAAGAAAAAAGAAAGAATATTTGGAAGCTTTAGAAAAACGGTAGGTTATTAATTTCATGATTTATTGTGTTCTATCTATTATCTATGCAAAATTTGATGTGTGTGTGTTTTGTTCAGTTAGGACTATTTTCATAGAATGCTAAGAATAGTTTTGTCGGAAATGGTGTCAGCCTCAGCTGAACACATGTGCAAGATTACGTAATTTAAAACTTCTCCAAGAAATCATTTGTTATTATGATATAGTTCAACCAGACCATCTGTTACATTCTCTTACCATGAGAGTAGATATTAATAAGCTATGGTCATTATTACTGCTCTCAAGTATATAATCAATGGTTTTTCTACATTATAAATGGGACCAAAGATTTTGAGGTTATGACCTGTGACCTTTTTTATGGGCTAATCTATAAAAGATTAGCTCATAAAGAAGTAGTACCACTCCTTTTATTTATTTTTGTTTTTAATGATTACATTTTCAATGAAACTATTCCTTTCTTTCTATCTAATTCTTTACCTGTCATCCATTTGTCTTCACTTTCTTCCTTCTTTCTTTTTGAATTGTTCTCTCTGTTTTTTCTTTCTTTTTTACATCCTTCTTTACTTTCTTTCTCAATTTCTTATTGTTTCTAAATAGCCTCTTTAGTAAGGTTTTTAATTATTTCCTTTTCAGGGTAGAGGCATACAATCATGAAAACAATGACCTCAAGAAAAAAGTAGACAATTTGGAAAACAATAACAGGTAAATTGACTTCTTTGTTTGACAATGGATTAAGTAATTGTCATGTAATGTTGAATGTCATAGTGATTAATGAAGTTAAAGGAGGAAAAGTGACCTACATGTGTGTCTAGTGTGCTGCATACATAGTTTTACCTTGATCAAAATCGTTAAGTTTCATAAAACCTCATCTTTTTAAGTTAATCTTTTCTCTGCTTGATGATATGCCACTACTTTCATCTCTTACTTTTTACAGTCTCTGTTTCAAAAACAGGAGTAAAGAAGATCTCAGTTCCTTCTTCATTTAATTTCATTAAATGTCACAGATTAAAGATGGACTAAATGGTTTGGTTTTCCATAAAACTCTTTTTTGCTACATATATATTTTGTCCTGTATTCCGCACGTTAACTAACCTCTTCTAGACATAAGTTAATCAAGTCCAACAGAAATATTGGATGCATTAAAGGATATTTTTATCTAATTTGCATATTATTTTGTATTTTGAAAGCATTGAATTGACCTAAGGTTAAACAAGATCCCTGTCTTAACTGTCTATTTCAGATCATTATTAAATCAACTTCAAAAACTCCAATCATTGGTCTGCAAAGTGCCCAAAGGAGCAACAGCAACACAGACAAGCACAGCGTTAATGGTCAGTATCTTTAGAATGTTCTTCATGCTTCTTGAACCTTCCACTCCCATTGCCCCCGACTGCCATCCTTTTTTCATTGTATATTGTTTTCTAAAACTAAAAGATGTTGTTTTGTTGTGGGAATTTATTGTTAAATGCAAAATTATGATTTGTAGACAGCTTAAAAGATGAACAAAAGTGAGCTAAATATCATATGAACCTGCCCACCCAAAATATTTCAATTTAAGTCAGAATCAACATCTTTTTTTATAAAGTTATTGGTACCACAAATGGAAACAAATATTGAATTCATAAATATTTAAGGAAAAATATTTTTTTAGATACTTTTAATAGCTGTCTACAATAATATGTATTTTGCATGTGGGATTTTTCTGTTGTTATTTTCATAATCTTTTGTTATATCATTTAGACTCATCAATTTTATGTTTTTTTTCTAACTTGAATCACAAACATTGCATTTTTGTTCTGATTTGAAAAATTTAGAAATAAAAGCTTAGAAAAAGTGAAATGAATGACAATCGAAATCAAAGAAAGAATTTTTAATATTTAAAAAAAAGTACTGAACAGGCTTAAGATCATAATTGCACTGGTAGATTGTTTAATTGATTGCGAGGGAATGCATGCATGTTGGCTGAATAATACTAGTAGATTTAATGTGCAAAATATAAATGCTAGCAAGAAGGAAATGCCATTGCCTTATAATAAGATTGTTTGCGAAACTATTAACTCTACAAAGACAAACTTCATGGCATGATGTATGGCATATTAATGATCAATTATTGCTCCATTATTGCGTTATATAACCCATGTGCCTCATTGTAGCTCAGCAAAAAGGAATAGAAATTCAAAACAAGGTCGCTTTTACTTTTTTTCAGAAGAAGAATTTTGTTACTCTTTGTAGTATTCTTCAGTCTGGTTTTGATCCACGGTTTGCTATTATTTATTTACCCTAAATTGAACACCCGATATAAGCTTTTTTTCTTCCATTGCTTATCACCTGGTTTTGTTTGCGTCTCCATGGCTTCAGAAGACTTAAATTGCATCCTGGCAGTCCATAGCTTGGGGACATTTGACAAAATTAGGGGGAATGTGGGCAAACATGGCAACACTTATCAGAAATATAAGAGCCCATAAACCTAAGTTATTATCACTGATACATTAGATGTAATAATGAGTGAGCTGTTTGTCTTGTGTAGACTCTTAATATCGTTGGGTCACTGTGATTCTTCTCAGCTAGTTAATTATGTTTGTAGACACTTAGCCTGTCACAGGAACTAGGTCAAGATAGAAAGACATGACACAGGAACTAGGTCAACATAGGGGTATTATGATCTTTGCTGTATGGAAACAATAGGAGAGTGAGTTGAATGGACAGGAATGTCTTGTTTTTTTGTAGAGGTTTTATGATCTTTGCTCTTTAGAAACAATGGGAAAGTGACTTGAATGGACAGGAATGTCTTGTATTTGGTAGAGATATAATGACCTTTGCTCTTTAGAAACAATGGGAGAGTTCAGTTGAATGGGTGCAGAGTTCAGTTGAATGGGTGCGAGGAAGAACATAATTTATTGTTTCCTTCTAACACACCAACTAGTTTCCATCTTTCTGATGCAATCCGACCTTCTGTTCTCAAGTTAAGAAAATGTTTAATTGGGCTACATCTTTTCTCAGACACATAATGTCAACATATTCTGACTGTATCTGCACACGTCTGTTATTCTTATCTAGGCCATCTCCTCCTTCCAAGGTCTGAAGTCTATACTGATTCTAATCTATTGAATTTGAGATTTAGACATAGCCAGTCATAAAGAAGCATTTAAATAAGACCATGAGATATAATGTCCCAAGTCTTTAAAATGTTAATTGTCTAATTAGTTATTGTCTTGTATGGCTGCATCTTGTTGATAACCTTGAGGTAACACTACGTCTATGTCAATCTGACCTCTAAAACGGCTTTGTTAAATTGGTGTATCAGCTTCAAGACTCTTTGCAATCCTGAAAAAACTTCGATTGTTTGTATAGTTTCCTTATAACAGATTCCTAACTCAATAGGGTCGATGCTCAAGCTTTAACTTTAGGAAATTTCAGGGAATTGCAAATGTCGAGTCAACAATAACATATAACGTCATGGCCTTAAGCAAACGATGTTAACAGGGGCGTGACGCGACTTATTTCAGATAACGGAAACTGGTAACTGCTAATATCAACGCATCAATTTTGGCTGGAGGCAAAGGAGACGTCCGTCATAGTTATTATATCTGTAGACATTTATATGACATTAGGCTCTTTCGTTGTATTGTAACTTGGGTATGATGACCTTTTCAGTTAATATCGCGATCTGTCAATCTGTATTTTATTGGGCGTCATGTTTGATATTCGTCGAAACTTAGCACTCGACCTGTCTGATAATACTGTAAAACATTTTCTCTCGCTCTATTTCTCTTTCTCCACCCCCACCCTATCACCCTTATAATCTGGTAGAAATAGATACCACATTAGAGACTTCTGATTAAACATATGGACGAACCGGACATAGGTTACCCCCGACCACCGAGCAGACACATTCAGACACAATATAGGGCAAACATAGATGGCGTCATCCTTATCTGTTAGGTTTCCATTCGTATCTTCTGGAAATGCGATAGGCAAAAGCATCCCGACATGCTTGTCTGTCAGGGGCGTTGCTGTAAGCTTTCATTCTTACTCTTTGAGACATACTGTACTTGCAGACAACTCCTTGTCACCAATAAACTACATGTTGCTGTGGTAACCGTTGCTGTACGAAGATTAATCTATTGTCTTCTGGCTTTATCAATAACAAAAACAAGAGTACTTGGTATTTGCTAACTTGAAGTAGGAATCACATACATTATAGAAACCCATTAAAGGACCAGACATTTATAAAGGTTAATATAATAGATATTCGCAATGTTTTGTTAGGAGAATGTTTATTAGCCAAGTGATATGTACCACATTGATTGCAAAGCTTCAGACTTCAGACTGTCTCTTAAATATCATCTTCTCAGCTACACATACATTAATGAATCTTTATCAATAAAACCTGACAGTGTAGCAATTATAAATGCACCGATATGCATTGTAAAGAAACAGTATTGAATATGAGACAGCAAATTTATGTATAATCTATACTTAGATCTTAAGGAAAGTTCGTAAAAATTTTCATGAGAAAATACAACCCTGGCGATCAATAAATACCCCATACATATCTTTCAATCGCTTTTTAATTTGACAAAATTTGACCCCCAAGCACTCTTTTTTGTCATACCATGTACCAGCTGGTGTCCATTTTGATATACAGCAATAACTATATCCCGTTATGGCATGTACTGCAAATTATCGCCCCACATTAATGTAAGTATTTCACCAACTGCTGTCAAATTCTTGTCGACTGTCAATTTCTTGTCGATTCATCTCAAAGCAAATAAAATTGATTTACCCCCGAGTGTTCAGTTTAGAGGAATTAATGACATTGCTCTTGAAACTCCCTACACCATCTTGTGAAATCCCGACAACGACCTACGCATTTTATTCAATAGCCCAGCTGTGAGTGAGACCGTCTAGAATAATCGAATTCTGTTCTATTTATTACTCGCTGTCATCGATTTTGTTTACAGCTTGACTTGATAAATCAGATAAATCAAAGTTTTAATGATGCGTTTTATCTAATTTTACATCTTTATTTCCCTTTTTAGACCTTTTTAAAGAAAATACCTTAAATAAACTGATTTTCTTTTGTTTTTTCACTGCCATCTGCTGTTAGGTCGATATAGAAATCTTTTCTCTGGTTATGCCCCAAGTTTTACCTCACAGGTTTCGACCTAAGCTCTAACGCTAGGTTTCTTGGCATTATTCCAATTTTTGAAACACATTTTCTCAAGGACTCAATTACATGGGGATATGATATTATGTAGAATAATTAATTCCCTTATCTTAAAGTTATAATCTTACCTATCGTCTCTTTAGGGCACAGTTTCGCCCGCATTTTATATAGTTCAATTGTTTTTCATTATCGCCCCCATGGGGGGAGGGATATTTCACCAGTTAGTAGAGAACCACTGTCCTAAGGTATCACATTTACCACATTCATGGCAAAACGCTAATTTAGATCCAGCTGCTCACGCACACTGTACATGAAAGACAGCTGACAGTAGATTTTACTAACGCATTCTTCTGTAACCAGAGTGAAGGTTGTCATGATTTGTTGAATGATTTGTAAGGGTTGAATAGTTATCATATTAGGTAATTTTGTACGAGAGGAAAATTAATTTTTTACCATGCTCGATGGAGCAGTCTTTTAAAAAATGACCGGCCTTGTCGATTTGGCCTCATGTGAAGCACGTGTTGTATTGTTAACGATCAATATGGCGTCCGATGTCGTCACTTCACGCTGTGATCACAATGTTCACTTAATCATCACTTTCCTGTCTATAGATTGATGGATCGGGGGGGGGGGGGGACAAGCAGGCGCTATCCAGAGGGACATTTAATAACGTTAAGGTAGACACTATTATACTTTAATGTGTTCAGTATTCAATAAGACGGACATGTAAAAACAACGCCTCACTTTTCGCAATAGTTAGGTTCTCCATCGCTTCCCTATCTGACATGACATTTAGATTAATAGATAAATAGATATAGATCAGTTGACTGATGTGTTGGGGGCTTGTGTTGGTGGTTGAAGTGATAAAATGTGCAAACAATGAGAATAAGAGAAGTAATGAGAATAAGAGAAGTAATGCGAATAAGAGAAGTAATGAAAAGAAGGTCATCTGCTTGTAATCATCGTGTAAGGTGTTTCATTGGGCGTCATGCAGCTCTAGCTTCCGTGTGTTGTGTAATGAAACCTTTCAACTTCCTGTGTTGTTTCCGAAATTGATCCAACAACATTGATCGTCTAATTATTGCGTACTTATGAAACTGGCCATATGTTCGCCGAGTCTTTTTTCACACTATTTGAGTACCTATAATGTAAATAGACAGAAAGCGGAAGTCTGTATTGGAGTCTGCTGTTTGAACAGCGCAAGCACGTGCTACAGACGTTTAGGGAAATGCAAAGATAATTAAACGGTTTTTAAATGTCAAAATAAAATAAAAGTTATATTTGTTTTAATATTAAAAAACCCTCACTCTTGTTTGATTAGTTTGTACAGGGGTGGGATTGGGGCAGTGCAGACTCAAGAACTCTATATGATGCATTGGATGGGGGTCATTAGTACCTTATGTGCCACCACTTATGTTTGTTGAATTAATTATAGACAACACAGCACTTTGTCAGAGAATAGAAGCATAACACATCTGTATAGTGGATAGCACATATGGTCTTTCTTAGCACAAGGTTATGCAATAACAGGAACAACATGTCTCTTAAAGAAAATACTTCCTTTAATGCAGTAATGGGTATGGGGTGTGGATTGTATGATGCATGTTAATTGCATGTGTATTAGCTTATGTACAAATTAGTATTTAAGGGATTAAGTATATTTCATTTGGTAGTCAGATAGGTGGGAGAAGACTAAGCAACCAGTGCTCATCTAGTTGACCCAAAAGTTTTGACACTTTCATTATTTGCATTGCTTCCATCATGCTTTTATAATTTTTCTTTTGAAGCTTTAATGCATAGTTGGGATTTTGATTTGATTGGTTAATTATTCATGTTGTGCAATGTTGGGTTTGACTTGTCTGGTGGCGGTAGCGGCTGCAACATTAAGTTTTCCCTTTTATTTTTGTTCTAATCTAAGATATGATTAAACTGCTATTAAACTTAAATATTTTTTCTCATCATTCGAAATGTCAAAATAAACAGAACAAAGATCCTACATCTGCCTATGCTATAAAGAAGCAAATAAGAGCATTTATCATCACAGTCATATTGTCATCATCATCATTTATAAAAAAAAAGATCTCTTATTAATTATGTTACAAAAGTAATGATAATAATGTGTGAGGTGGGGCTAGTAATTCTAGCAGCCGCCACCGCTTGTGGGTGTATTGATATTTGGGGTGACCGGGTTTCCTTACTTCCTTACCCTCAGGTGGTAGTCTTCTGCTTCGCCGTGTTCATGGGTAGTATGTCTCCATCAACGTTAAACATCGGCTACGCCAGCTCTCCACCCAAACTGGCCTTTACTGGGCCACAACACCATCATCATCACCAGCACGACCACCGAGCCAACCCACTACTACAACCACAACCACAGGACACTTCTGCAATGATGGGACCACATCTTCTACCACCAGGAGATGCGGCAGGGTCAGTGATACCATCTGACCCTTACGCTACACCAAACAGTGAGTGTCATCATCAACCCATCCCAGCATCATGTAACACGAGGCTGGATACATCTACTCTCTTTCTGCCTTATTTACCTGCTTGCCTGCTTAATTTTCCTGCCTTTAATTATCACTTACTTTTTAAATAACTTACTACTTTTTTCATATAAATAAAATAAAATCATTTCTGTTCAATGACAAAATATCTTTTTCTTTTGAAAATATTATTTCATTCCATTGTAAGTTTAAATTAATAATGGTAAGGAGATAAGAATGTATTATGATATAATTTTCTTTTACAATTTCATTGATATATATTTTATTTTACTTGTTGTTCTAATATTCATTGTCAAAATTTAATTTGGAGTGGTTTTGGAAGGGTTTGCTATCACATTTATTATTATATGATCTCTCCTTTATATTGATTAAGTTCACGTTAGGGTTCATAATAAGTTGTTTGTATATGGATTACTTCTTTGGCAATTGTAACAAACACTTGATAAGTTATCTACGCTTATCAATCTTGTTTCTTCAATCTTGTTTCTTATTTATCTTCTTGCTATCCAATCAATAGTGGTAAGGGATATAACGTGAGGTCATGCTATGATAAGGGGGAATATTTGTGACATATTAATCTGACATTGCCACCCTCGGTGTAGATGGTCATATCTTACACACTGTAGTAGTGGTATCTTTATTCTAGGAATATTTATTGTGTAAAAATCAATTTTGAATTCTTTGGGTTTTTATCATACATTACCAGTCTTGAAATCTTTAGACATTTCTCTAGATTCTCTTAAAGGATTTTTTATAATTTTGTTATATGAGTAAAAAGTCATTTTTCACATATAATAACCAAAGTGGTCATTACATCTATTTTCTATTAATGTGCTGTAGTCTTAAAATCAAAATATACTGATGAGATTTTAATTCTTATAAAAGGATAAGTTTGTAAAATATTGTTGTAGATTTTTTTTTTTTTTAGAAAGATTGGCAACTGAATATGACTAGAAACTTATTTTAACAAAAATCTGACATCCATCAGCTATGTTGTCAGTGCCAGAAGTATGGAGGATAAGGATAGTAATACTCAAGAGATTACATTAACATGATTAATGTATTTGACTAAGAGATAACAAGTTGTATTGTTTGAGGAAGTAGACACAGAGATCAATGACATGACAATGTAGTTAATTGTGCAACAGCTTGAAATTGAGTAAGTGTGTCATAGTCAAATGTTATTTTTGCCTATTCCTCTCTTCATCCAAAGCACCTTTCTCTTTCCCCTCTCTCTCTCACTCTCTCTCTCTCTCTCTCTCT
>JAUUEB010447401.1:0-11859 GCA_032362205.1 Clione limacina | reverse complement strand
ACTCCTATTTGTCTGCGTCTGAAAAAAAGAAATTTGGAAAGTAAGAGCAATGGAAATCAAAAGTTCAGGTATGTGTTACAGTGAAGGTCAAGTGGGAATAAAATCATTTTCGAGTCTTATGAATCTTGTTACATGACATATTATGTTAATCGGATGTTCCAGCTATAACTGACAAACATGACATTCACCCTACTTCATCATAACATCACAATTCTCTCCAGTCTTCCCTTGGTTGTATATACTGGTCAGTTATGTCTACAAAGACATTTATCTCTATCGACCTCTGACACCAAACTCCTTATTTCCATTTCACAACACCAATGATGTCAAGTTTGACTAAGAGTTATTTGCAAAGCAAAGCATGTAGACATAATACACGTCGTATATACTTTACAGAAGTATCAGTTGATGTAAAACTTACTTAAGTGTCAAAAAGTAATTGCTTTATATTGATGTTTCAACGATCGTTTGCTTTTTACTTTGTCACAGTATCTGGAACTCGAACATTCATGAGTGCATAACAAGACACATAACATAAGAACCGTATCGTGTTAACATTTCCCACTCAATGTATACATGCGTTTGCTTAATGTTCCTAACATAACTAAATCAATGAATAAGTGGGATCATACGTAGTTTCTATTTGAACAGTCTATAACTTGGTATGAATTAAAAATGAAACAACGTCTATTTATATTTTGTATATAACAATATTGGTTTTTCAAACGGAAGGTCTCGGGTCACTTTATCTTTATTGTTCTTGTTTATGTTCTGCATTTCTTAAGTAAGTTATATTTCGTTATGACACCAAAAGCTTTCTTATTTGTCTGTTTATATTCGATGTGTATTTTAATACATGCTATATAGGTCATTTGCCGTGCTCCCGTGACCAACCTCTGACTGACCTAGTTAAGCAACTTTATTGGACAATATTTAAAAAAACTCCCATGTACCTCTGAGGTCAAATTAAGGTCATTCAATGTAAAAAGCTAGGGTTTATCCGATAGTTAATACACCTTAGAACTTGAGACTATCAATTGAATCATACACTATCTTACAAAAAACACCCACTAGAATTTACATACACACTGACTTGAATAGCTTTCGCCCTAAGATTGTCTTATATCAGCAATGAGGAATAGTAAAGATCAAAACAAAACTATAATTGAGTGTGGGGCCATACATGAATAAAGTACATGAAGTACAATCTTAGAGGTGTCATCAATGCTATACAAAAAGCTAACGGTTAAGGGATTAATTGTAATGTTATTTATATAAAAAACGGTATACTCCATGTTATGATATCGGATAAAAAGTATGTATGCTTAAATAAACGGTATCTGACCCTTGCATCCTTTATAAAATAAGGAAATCAGGTCAAACAGGTCCAATTTATTTAGAGAAAACAACATATGAGTACTACAAGCTCAATGAAACCAACAGGAACCTACATATGTTGATTTTCTTCAAATACATATTCACTAATGGACGGAATAATATATGCAAGCAAATGTTTACCTTTTTAAATCAAACGAAAAGTTATTTAGCTACTACTACTAGCAACTATTTATTTTGATCGCCTCAGGCCAAAAAGTTATTTATTAGCTATTCATATATAACTTGTTAATACATTTTTGTCCGGATTAAAAATAATTATGACTATAATTTGTTCACAATTATATGCGTCAAGAGCTTTTGATTTTCGAAAAAAACATTAACATTCATAGTGTAATTAACTTTGTCGATTCCAATTTGTGTTCAATCTTTGAAAATCATTAAAGATCATTGGCACTTCATGCGGCATCGATGTCCATGAATCATCAAAGCAATATTCGCTGCCCTCTTGAAAAGCATGAATTCATTTCCATAAAGTGTAATTTGATTAATTTAATGTGAAGTGCATTTAAAGCTGATCCCTATTTTACAGACCAGCAAATCATGCTAATAGGCAACTCCATGAGCAGACATCACGAGCATGGAAAATATTCGTCCGGACTTCTCATTTTATTCCAGTTTTTGTTTTTGCTCACGTGCTCGTGCAATTGAATATCGTTAGGAAGCTGTCCACTCTAGAACCAATCTGATCATAAGACATCCACAAGCAACATGGGTTGGCACGTTGTGTTTCTTATAGAGACAAAGTTGCATTTGATACAAATATATATTGTTCTCACATTAGTAATGTAACATTACAACATATGAGTTAACTTTAACTACTCGACAAGGAATTCTTGTAAAACCATCTTGGGTCCTTACTTTACCTCTTAGATTTCAGGTTTTTCATATGTTGAAATGAAGAAAAGAGGCGAACTAAAACTATCGCCTTGATCATGGATACAAACTAGGAATGTCTCCTTCAATCCTGATCATAGATAATTTTGCATGATTCTCGATTAAAAAACACAAACATGAGAAAAGACTGCACGCTATTCTACCAGAAAAACTCAAGTCTTATAGTTTAAGTCATCATGTTTACAAATAAACAGACAGGCAAACTGACAGACATGCAAAACACCCAACAAAAAGATACCACTATTTGAAATTAAAACGTTTGATCGTTGAATAACAGCAGTGTTTTATCAAACAACAACTATAATGATACCTTGTTGACCTAACATTTGCTGATCATTGAGGTTATATTAATTGTTTATATTTAAATGCTTCAAGCACTATACACTTTTAAAACCATTTAGTATCATAGTTGAATATATTTTTTTCGAAAACAATTCACGTTCAATCTACGAAGTATATTACAAATATTTGTCATTTCTTAGGAGAGAAAAGTCATTACAAAGTCAGCGTTCTGATATAAAGATACGACCAAGAAGCTTTAATACACCAATTGCAGCCTAGTAGGGAAGTCAAAATCAAGTGAAATTTAATTGAGTTTAATGTTTTCTTTGGCCCAGATTGATATTTTACAGACCAGCAAATCATTCAGAAATGAACAAATATATGCCAGACATCTTACATAAACCACAAGCACAGCAGACGTTTGTTCAGGCTTCTGGTTTATTGTATAGTTTTTGTTTTCCCTCATGACTCGTGCACATCACTTTAGAAAGTGCTTTTACTCGACCCAGTTTAATCATAAGACGTTCACAAGCATGATGGAAAGTCACATGGTGGTTTTAAAGTGACAGTTTATGGAAAAACAGTTGACGGCACATCATAAACGATACTACTCAGACAGCTATTATGGTAATGATTGCACTGATATAGCGCGTTATCCCCTTTAATGCTCGAAAACTGTTAAAGTTATCATTTCTCCAACAGGGACAATAAAGACAACCCTGTAACTTCTTATCCCATTAGAAAGGGGTCACCATATAAATCTTAAATAGCCATGTGCTGCCTATAGTTGGATATTAAGTTGCACTTTTGACTATACAGGACTGCGAAACACACGCGAATTTGAAACAGATAACCGTGTATTAGCGACCCTCATTCATTTTCAGTGGTATGGTTTTAGAGAGCATTGCAAAGTGCTTCGACAATCTACCTATTTAAACCACATGCACGTTTCACCCTGTTGCACTCTATAACTCAAAATATTTCAAGAAATACATGACACAACTCATTTCCATTAGCCTAAGACCAATTGGTTAATGTTGAAGGAGACAAAGCTGGTCGAACCAAATATACCCTAGAGACGAGAGCGCTTCAGACACTGAAACAGTCCCGACGTATATTTTCATAGAAATTGATACCAACAAATTGAGCTTATGACGGAGCCAATACATTATGTCACGTTTGCAAGAGTTACTTTGAAACCATTTCTGCTTAAATCTCATCTGAATTATTGCTAACGTCAAGTACAAGTCGTAAAATACCATGTAAACTAGTAACGTAGTATTGTGCGTTGTTTTAAATTCAGAGAGTTCCTCGTTTTCGTTTAATATTTCGAGTGCAGGAAAGTCCCGTCCATATTAACACTGTTGTTGCTAGCAGGACTTCTGCTTCAATAAATTATATTATCTGACGATGGGCTGAATGACCATATGTCTTGTGCATAGCCAGCTGCACGCGTGTATGTACTAGGTACTCGTATTAGCACGGATTATGTATGAATACGAAACGACAGTAAATATAAAGATAAAGGACAACTCTCAATTTGCTCATTCACGCAAACAAATTATGACGACCGTCTATTCAGTTAGAGAAACTTCCCTTTTTTAAATGACAATAACAAATCACAACTTTGGGGATATATAGAAAACAAAACTAACATTTCATGTTAAACGTTAAACTTGCTTAAAACGACAGGTCACAGAAAACAGGGTGAAGTCTGCACTTTCTAAGAAAAGAAGCCCAATGCAGGTTTCATGTATTTTCATGTAGCTAACGCAACAGTTGTTTGTAAAACAACTAATACAAATTCAATCATGATTAGTATTGACGAAAGAATGTGTTGATTGCTTTTGGGAATATTAATTGCAGTTGGTAGATATCTTGAGAGGTTCTTGTATTCAAAAAAGGTGATATCTTGCCAGTTACTTGTCGTTTCGTGTGCTTGTCTAGGACGTACAACTCAGTCCAATCTGGTAGCTATACTGAGGAAATCAATTATACGGTCAAAGTACTCAGACATTACCCTTTCATTTATTTACATTCTAAACGACATTCAGGGATATTTGAGACTAGTCTCATCGCAATTGTGTAAATAGCGTATTTGGCTCATGCGAGATCAAAAGGTCGATAGACTTCTCTTTAGTTTAGATAAACACTTGGCACCCAGAATGGTTATGTAATGTAGGTGAAGAAGAAAAGAGCAATTAGAGTTACAATTTAGCGGTGATACCTATTTCACTGCTCGGCCATTGGGCGGATCACCACGACGGTCGGTATGAGATTGTAATCTTCTTCGTTAACACGTCTTTCGTAGATGATATTCATATACTTTTTTCCAATCGTAAGTTATTGTACATACACGATTGCTCTCGGATAATGAACCAGAAATAAAAATTGAGACAGTTAACCGAAAGTATAATATTGTATTGAGCGTGTGCAGTGGATACGTATAATTACAGTAGGGTTTCAATATTCAGGCTATTGGGTATACTATTTATTTACGAACCATCAAAACTTGATTCAGTGGATACCAAAGTTCTGCAATGAGACAAACCACTCTATTAAGATGGTTTAATTAATGTCTTAATTTTGTTCCAATAATTTGATGTAAGATTCAGCCAGGCAATATTCACTTTGTTCCTCATCGTTAAGTCTTTGTCTCATACAATGTGTGTGTTTTTGAATTTAATTTCGATTTCTCAAATTTCCCCGGCAATGCCTCGAAGTCATTATAATTATTCTGTTGTCTACACACACATGATTACATGTGTAATATGACACAACTATATTTTTTTTAATTGGTATGTCAATGTATTTTGTTGAGGTTGAAACTAAATTCATCAGTTTGACAACTCAAAATTTGTAAGGCACTTTACTTTAACATTTATCATAGCTAATTAAATTCATGATGACACTATTTTCAGATTACTTCAGCTTTGAGTAGATTTTTCAGGAACAAATTATGTCACAACAACAAAAATGAAAACATTTACAATCGCATAAATTGAAATCAATACAAATGAGACTTCATTAGGAGAAAAGTTAACTACACCCAATTGGCACTCTATGTCAGGGTAACCCATAACGTAGATAATGCATCCGTTTGTCACAAGCTATCTTGGGAAATGTGCAGAGTAGAAGAAATATTTTATAAAATGTAACATACTAATTGTCGATACCAAAAGGTTCTCAGCGGCATGAAAAAAAAACATTGTCCATTTATATCAATTGACCCTATTGTATCTTATACTTTTTGTACAACAATCAGGTAAGTATCAGACCTTTGGCTCAATTAAATCAGAAAGCCTGTTTCGAAAGATGAACATATGACGAAGCGAATTAAGCTCGTGCTCAGGATGTCCGTCAACAAATCCAAGAACGAACCGTTGCTCGCATATGTCTCTCGTGCCAAGGAAAATAGTTCAAATACCAAATACCAATATACTGAAAACGAGATGTCAGATTCATCTAGGTAAAGTTGAAATAAGACCCTTTAGGTCAATTCACAGTGCCTTCTGTGAAATTTGTTGATGGTGATTTGGTAAGCTTTTAGATATGTTATGGTTGGTGTAGAGACTTACTTAGGTGTCAATTTTCTTATATCGATTAATCAAAAGCATGTTCATTTTCTTTTGCATAGTGTCTGGGACTCGGCAATTCTTTAGAACATAACAAACATATTAAGCAATGGTTATTATTATGTCTAGCTAAATATCTACATACATAGCTCATTCAAAAAGTAATGCACAAAGTTAAATAACACGAGTAACTGAAATTCAAATTGAATGGAAATTTGCATGAACATACATTTGGGTATTCCCTTGAAGCGGGATATTTCAATTTTACTTTTTGTTTTTCCCAAGGGAATGACGTCACTTCAAGATGGCTGCCCTAATGGTATTACGTTGAAGACAAAGAGCTGTAGTTGAATTTTTTCATTTTGAAGGAATAAAGCAGATAGAAATTGTAAAAAGACTGAAAAATGTTTTCAAAGACAAAGCTTTAGATCAGTCAACAGTTTGTAGGTGGTGATTCGACAAAGTGGTTATATTATAGTTGGAGATAAAGACGAAGAAGGGCTGATTCAATCGTGCGTTCAAACATTGCAAGACAAGCCCCGCGCCTGTCGTCCCTGCTTAACAACTATACTGTTAAATAAAAAAAAACTTACGAAGGTTTCTCTTTGGAAGTATATATACAAACATCGAATAAACTTAAGACAAGAATTATACGAGTTGTACCATAACTGGCCATTGACAGGGTGCTCTTTTGTCACGACAATGCGCCAAGCCACGCCAGTGCCAGGGCAAGGGAGACAATCACCTCTATGAGGTAGACAACTCTGCTACACCCATCCTATTCCCGTGATTTAGCCCCCTCTGACTACCATCTGATTGGTCCTCTTAAATCAGCTTTGAGAAGAATCCACCATGCCGATGACAATGAGATAAAATCAGCCGTCACGACTTGGCTCAGAAACAAGCCCCGAAAGTTCTACCGCAGGGGTATACAGGGCCTGGTTTAAAGATGGGCCAAAGCCATCTAAAGACAAGGAGCTTATATTGAACATCAAAAATTTAATCCTGAGACTTTCTTATTTAATTTGATGTATAATACTTTACTATGCTTGTAAACATTAAACTTGTATTAACCTGTATGCATTACTTTTTGAATGATGTAGTATTATGTTTAATTTAACATAGTCATCATGTGATATATTTAAACATACGTATGCAGTTGCTTTGTTAAAGTCAGTTACTTGGTTAAATGAAGTAAACGTAGATGTGTGTTCGCTTCAAAACTACAAAAAACTATTTTTGATTTGTTTTTTTGCTTTTCTAGCTCATTAACCAAGCTCTTAGGGGAAACATGTCTAGACTAATTTAAATTGACATAGGAAAAACACAATCTTACTGTGAAAACACAACTGTATGCGTCTCTTCTTTTGAAAGTAATATACATATGTCTAGTAAAGACAAATTTAAGGCAATCAATATCTAAAGAGGATTGATTGTTATTACATATACATTCACTTTGTTAAGTAAGTGTGTTGGTTCAATTATTCCTATGTATCAATTAAAACATGCCGTAAACAAGGTCAACTATCTTAAACTAGAATATATTTTGTGTGGTTATCTTTTTTTTAGACAATTGTTTTGTTGAAAATAAATCGGACATATTGATTTTAGTCTGATGTAGTTGTCGGTGATTCCCTCAATCTGATATTTCTAAGTGTAAGGTCTGGAATGCTTCAAGTAGGTATATGGTGATGAGTAACGAGAGAGAAAGTCACAATAAAAGAATATTCAAATACTTATGTTACAAATGGGGGTTTATACATTAGCGAGCAAAAGCAAGTTGTCACTTTGATTTGATATCCAAAATTGTTCCCCATTGAATCCAAAGTTGATATTTAGAATAAACAATATTTATAATGATTATGTCGGTGATGTAGATAGTATACAACCATATATACATAAACAAAACTCATTATGAATAATGATTATCCTTCACCTATTAATGTTAACTTGTAGATATATACAACTACTCATATGTCTTAGTGTTTGTAATCAGCCGACCAACACAAATGTTTAGTGGCTGTCATCTTTGATGCACCATGAAGTCGGCATACGTGTCTGCTAATATAGTGGTGAAAAAGTCAAGCCTTTTGGAGACATGCTCACATCCACTACGTCACAATGTCAGCATCATTATGCCATGTGCCTAGTAGATCATCTACGGGGGTTACTTCTTCTCAATTTCCCGACACTCATTTGTTAGCTTTTTATTTTGCCACAACTCTTAAAGCTATGTAATTAGGATAATGAAAAGCTAGAACATGGCTTGGGGAGTGGTCCAAAATAAGAAATAACAGCTTGCATTCGTTTCTCGTATCGTGCGTGTATTACGACTCAACTTACTCTCTATGTCAAGTTTGAAATTTTGGTCGTCTTTATGACCGTTGTAAATTAAATGGTTTCAAACTGAAGCAAACCGAAACACATAATATTACCATGTGTACTGTTGGTTCCATTGTCGTTGATATAAAAAATATGGGATATAAATCAATGTGTCTATGAAACATGAAGTGAATTACTGTAAGTGTATGGTTTAGCAGAATATTTCGTTCACACTGACAAGCACATTTTAATTTATTAAAAAGTGTTTTGGGAAATTATCATCTTTGATAAAGACATTTGTCGACGGTTTCAATTACATTAATTTCTTGAGTGGGTAATTATTTGTATGTTTGTAAGTTTAAATGTTCATGAGCTAAGGCTAATACATAAGTATTGCATTGCACTTTGGTGCTGCCTAGGAGTTTACACTTCAGAGACGTTGAGAACCAGATCGGCCCATGTTGGGAAGATTCAACTCTAGAGCTGGATGTTATTGACTTACGGATCAGGGAAATACCATCCATGACAGTTTGTTTTAGTTTTAAAAATGCATGCATTCTCTCGCCCGTGAACAAATTTGTTTGTGGTTGTTTTAAAGTATATGGTGAATATCATGCTTACACATTGTATTATTGAAGTAACCGAATAAACATCCACATGTGTTTGGATTGCGCCACAGATTGGATATCAGCATTCTGCAATGTATCACGTTAGTTGCTCATGATGATAATCAAAGGCGTATCCCCAAGTCCTTTGAACATATAAAACGAACAAGGATATTAGTCTTAAATATAAAGTTGGAAATATAACTTCTTTGAATTTGAATATCCATTGAGCTGGCGATGGCGATGGCGATATACAAAAGGGAAGCAATTATCAGCTGTGAAGAGCAAGTATAATAAAGTATTTGACTATATAATCTGGATGAAAACGAACAAGAAATGTCCTTTATTTTCGTTATTTCATTGACTATAATATATTATAAGTATTTCCGACTGATAGTTGTATTTACTTTGTTCGCATAAGCTTTGAGAAATGTACAATTATTTGCAGGCAAAACAAATAAATAAGATGTCTGTACAAGCCAGATTGTGAGTATGAAATAAAATAACCTCAAATAATAAATATTCCGACATCTCAAGACCCGCATCGCAGACCACAGAAGTCGGGGACCAGTGAAAGAACATGTCATTACATGTGATAGTGTTATAGACTTTGAATGCATTGACATTTTAGCTGCCACAAATCAGGGATAACATACCCTATTGACATTAGAAGCATTGTAAATCAAAGACCTTAAACCAAGTATTAATACCAAAGATGAGAAGTACAGCACTTAAGATAATTATTTAGTTAGACAATCAATTACAATGTCCATTATTTATATATAAGTATGATTACATTAAGTAACCAATGTTATTTTTTTTTCACAGAAACCTTAGCTGAAAATGTTCGTTATGAATGAAACTAAGTAAATCTAGATTAATAGTTAAAACAATACAGATGTGTTGAATCCAGATGATTTCTAATGAAATAATAAACACTCAATAAGGTTGCCAACTGTTCAAAATGATTTTACTAGAAAATGTTATTGTAACACCGACTTTAACCAGATGCAAAAAAAAATTGCTATCGGATAAAAAAAGAAAAATAATTGTAATTACGATTATTTATTCTCTGTATATATGTGTCTCTCAAATGTCAACATACGAGTGACTTACAATCTTGACATTTAAAAACTAAATTTAAAAGTTGAGAAATGCTCACACCTAAGCCAACCTGTGGTAAAAGGAAAACAGACTGATTGAATAATATAACTGCTTGGAATGAAGGGGCTTGAGACACGGAGGCCAGACAGCCATAACGTGTATGTTGATGGCAAACGCATGGAACTTGCTATATTAAAACTAAGAGCTTATTGGATGATGTCTGAGCCAAAATAGTGAGTCCAAGGGCTTAATGAAACCAAGTGGAATATACAATAAAATATTATAATAGTTAGCTGAACATATTTGTCCAGGACATAAACGAGCAAGCTGTTTGTTTTAAGGATCATCCCGCGTCCATAATAAATGAGAACAATACACGACACAGAGCAACACATACAAAATCATCAATAGGTTTTTACATCAGTAATGTTTTGGCAACCACTTGTTCTATATGAAAAAAAATAACAAAGCAAAGCTTTGTAAACATAAGTAAAATAAAAATACTGTGCCAGAACTAAAATTTAGACAGTTGAACTGACTGACACATTTTAATATTACAGAGGCAAATATGAAGCCAGTGAGAGAGAAACCACATAAATGAACACACAACACAAATCAAAGCCTTTCAAATATTGCCCTGTTTCAACAAAAAAGATTAGAAGCACATTGTTTAAAAGGTGCATGGCATGTTGGATCCTTTAATGATTTACTAAGTGTGGTCGTTACCGTAAAGTTCACACAATCAATCATTTAACTGGACAATGTAATCAAAGAACAATACTTTGATTGATACGTTAAGTCATTTTGTCATTCTGATGGACAATTAAAAAAACACAGCAACAAAACCTTAGATCTTCCAGGTTATATTCTTTATGAAGGCGTAAATATTGTCATCAATATTTGCGAAATAAAAAATATGTTTCGAGTCAACAGTTCTTCCTTGATGGTCCAACAATAATAGCATGAAACATGAACAAATTAGATACAACAGTTCAACATAAAATATTTAGTTACAAATAACTACTATAATACAACATGTTTGAAACATAAAAAGCATCAGTAATGTACATGACAGATCAACAAATTCGAACAGATCAAACCAGAAACATACAAAGAAAACCACGAACATTAATCATTCTTTTTTTAGATAATCACCACACGATTAGAAGTTGATGATTCAAAGTTTTGCATTGACGTCATATTTATTTGTCCAACAAGCGTTGTCTATTTGCCGTCGATACATTATGTGGATACAAGGTTACAACTCAGATTAAGACCCAAGGACACCATTCCATATTAGGGTGGGTCGATCCTGCCACTTTTTCTTTAAATCGTAAGGGCTTGTCGATATTTTAATGGACCTCAATGCGATTGAAACGAAAGTAAAAAATATAAACAAATATCTAGAAGGGGGGGGGGGGGGGGAAGTGACGTCAAAAATACAAGCTTTTTGTAACGTACTTTACTCCACTCAAAACGAAAATAATATTTTAAAAATTCTAAAAAATCATTAAGAGGGCCAGGAATGACGTAAAAACTCTTAAAAAATCACTAAAATTAGGTATTTTAAAAGTATCAGAAAATAAATGTTTATTGACTTACATTTCTTGTCTTAGCGTTAATCTGAAGAATCTAGGCTAAAAAATACATAACTGCTAACTGGGGACTGGGGATAGACA
>JAUUEB010447290.1:0-11859 GCA_032362205.1 Clione limacina | reverse complement strand
CCGCTCGGAGATCATCATATCATTGGTCGAAATTGTTTAGATAAGTTAAAAATTATCAAAATTAAGAGCTTTTGAATATTTTATCAAATTGAGGAGGGGAATTCCCCAATGCCCTCCTGTCTGCGCAAATGTCCTTATGAAATTGTTTGAATACGGGTACAGTTCTCTGATAACACATCATGTATGTAGATACATAATTGAAGTTGTTCTTATAAATAGTCTACAATCAAGGCAATCAGATCGACATATTGGGTTAACTTTAAATATTTATGTTAACGGGCAACATAGTAAAATTTTACAAAAGACGGTAAAATTACAGTAAGTTTGGCATAAACATAAATAGCAAAACAGGAAAGACAAATACCATAATTTATTCCAGTAAAACCATACTTAACGCTACATTATACACTATTTATTATGAATTATGCTCCAACTAACAAATATTAATATTACAGGATGTTTTTTATCATTATCCGATTAAAAATAATAATGACACCTTTACCATTGTAGAAACACTTGTTTTTCATCATTAGATCACCATTTTTTCTGAATTTGTGTAGCATCATGACTTAGTTAGCGTGACCAATGGTCATCCTTCAGTGCATGAAAAAGTAAAAGTAGGAATGACGAGGTCATGCTTTCATAATTATGAAGTTACTGCCCTTTGTAAGCAATTGTGTCAATGATCTTAACCCAGGGGATTGATATTGACTTTTGAAACTTATCTGCAAAATGTCATAGAAATCGATTTATTATATTTTTGTTGAAAAACAATTCCCAGGAAAAATTGATAAATATTAAATTCTAAAATTGAATTTTCCAATCTACTTAAAACTCATTTGAATAGTCACAAATGTTTAACAATAACTCATTTAATGAATTTGGCCTACTAAAAGGATTGTTATTTCAATTTACATATTATGTTTAGATATCTATTTTCTACAATGTTTCATAGTGCTACTGCACTAGTTATTTCTATTGCCATGTCTGTAAACTAAACAATAAATCTTACAGCGGTTCAACAGTTCACCTATTATGACTTCAGTTTAAGGGGGTGACAACAGTTCACCTATTATGTCTTCAGTTTAAGGGGGTCGGGCTTTAAAATGGGCAAAAATGATAACAAAGGAGGGGGTTGTTTACATAATATAGGAACAGCCCCTGACTTTAAAATGATTCAAAGGACAGAAGTGTGTTTATCATAAAAAGCATGAAATTATATTTATGTTAGTTCCAGAAGTTTTTTAGGGTTTTTAAGTTCAAAACAAAGGTGATGAATTATACAAATATTACATACGGCTAGTGGAATTAAATATTTCAAATTAGATATATAAATAATTGATGTAAGGAAAGGTTAGCGTTTTAAGAAAGTGATGATATTTTGTGATTGTCTCATCTTAGTTCACATTTTACAAAACTGTCTAGTCATTCAATAGTCAATACTAGTCATACTGATCAATGAGTTGTGTATCATTCCAGCTGATAATTCTATGTCACTCTTTATTTTATTTATTACCCAACACCGAATATTTACTTCTCGTGGAGGGTATTGTGACGATACGTGTTTGTCTGTATGTGGGCACGATAACTCAATAAAGATACCACTGATGACTTCAAATCGGGTACGATGTTGTTATTCAACCCGATGAAGACGCCTATTTAATTCCAGCAAGATCTGTTAACAATTGACATAGTTATGGAATTAACATTAATTATCAAAGAATGATAGAGATAAACTCGATTGGCAGGTTTCTTCTTCCGCCCGGCGTTCAATATTGCTGGTGCACAGCTTATTGCGTGGTGGGACAGTGTACTGTGTTATATTGCGCAGCGCAACACACAATCCTTAATGAATCGTTTAAAGCGTATTCAAAATTGCAATCCAAGCAGGAATTGAACTTTCTCAATGTTTTTCAAAACACATTTTGATAAAGTTATATTTTCAAGTAGTGCTGACATGGTACAATAAGGAAATGTTTTATTTTACATGGTGTCGGGTCTTTACTCTATCTGAGTACTCATGTTTCTAGTTTAAAAAGTGATTGCCTTTAATTCTTGTTCTTTTTCTGATCAATTTGTGTTCAACTGTGATTATTTTTAATAAATTTTACTTTTCACACACATGTTTAATGCATTTCATAATTATCTTTCATTCTGTATCTTGATAATGTAAATAATGCAGTAATATTTCAATGTTAAACCTTTAATTTGTTTATGTAATGATTACTATTTTTGTGATTACTTGAAAACTACTCGAGTAGTTACCCTTAGATATTTTCGGATAGCGTTAAAAACTAACGAAACAGAAGATACATGTATATCTAAAATCAATGGACATGCCATAAATAGAAGCAAATTGTATTTGAAACTTTTAAGAAGAGAAGAAAAAAGTGAATACATACCATTGACCTTGTGTATCGTCCGTCTATCAAATTGTGACAGTAAGGATGACGATCTGACACATTTATCACTTATTTGTTGGTGTAAAGCTAAAGTACATTTAACTCGTTTATATAGGGCTGTGATCTCACTATCAGTTTCATTCGCCTTTGTTTTTAGTTGATGGCGTGATAACTTTTGACGATGATTATTGAAAACATAATAATCTGTACCTTTGAATTAATTAAATAAAAATTAAATTATCAATAGTTAGTTAGGCCAGTAAAATCGATATTGAAATCAGGTGAACCCGGACATGAATGATAACAACCAATGTTGCAAAAATACACGTTCTTTAGGGTGTCAACTTCGAACATGACTAATTTGACTTTCGTTAATAATGCAGAAATAACTGTTGATAGTGTGATTCATAATATTGTTCTAAATCTAATAAATTGTAAATAAAATTATAAAACTAAATGCAGTAAAGACTCAACGTTAATTTTAAATGTTCTTTGTCTGTATTCCTCCTTCCTGCTAAGCACATGTTATCTCTAATTAAAAAAGTGCCTAGTGTTGATAATGATGATCTGTTTTTGTTGTTGAAGCAAGAATGTAAACACTTGTTATATCTTTTATTTCAACACGTTGCGGATGTGTCAAGTAGGTAGATAATTAGATACTTAGACAGACGAGTGATGACACTATTAATTGGAAGTATGTCATTTTTAACGAGCGAATAAAGCTTAACAAGCATTCACGTATCTACAATGACAAGATAACAGCCAATCATGGTAATAAATGTAACTTAAGGTCATAGGTCAAGTGGCTTGATAAGCGTGTTTATTTCAATACGTGTGTGTAATGCTACTGTTTGAAATTAAATATTTTTGTTTGTTTCGTGTGTTCACTCAAACTCGAACGAAGTCAATTCTTATTGTTGACTAATTGTTTGCGTTATCGTACTGCTTTTTACAAACTTTAGATTTTTGCTCAACGAATAGTTTTGCGTTATGCATGTTTTCCATTAACACTTTAGTGCCTCCCTTGACCTAAGGGGCAGCCACATCTGTGTATTTTACATAATTATCTTAAAGTTTAAAGAATTTAGACTATGAAAACCAACTTCAGTTAAAATCATACCTATTAAAATAAGATTCGAACTCTCTGCGCTGTGTTCGAAAAGGAAAACAAGCCACGAGGGATTAGAGTAATAGCTCGAGGATATATTGCTGATATATGATACAGAACTAATTAGAGATTATTTTACTCTCTATTTCATTGAATTAAACTCTTACTTTGAAATTATGAATAGTAAGAAAGGTGTAAAAACGGAATATTTGATAATGAAGCAAATATGATTGTAGATGCTTAATAACAGCTATTTCCCATTTTAAATTGGTAGTTAAGTTCAAAAATACCTGAGTAGGAAGCTGTGAAAATGTACATCAATCATAAAAAGGCAATAAAAATGAAATAAAAAGACAGAAATTACATACAAGTTAACTTGAAAACACTCCAAAAGGAATAGAAATTAAAAGAAGTGGTTTTAACACAACATATGATCTTAGGCAATTCACAAATTGCATGTCAGTACACTTTTGGTAACAACGGACATTTTTAACATCGGTATTTTTTTGTTACCAATTGACCTTTTGATTATTGGAACGCAACCAAACAGTTATCATGTCATGTCATGTCATAATGACCTATTGCTTCAACCAAATTATCTAAGTACAGTCGAAAATGCTCAAACGCCCACCTGTATACAGGTGTAGGTTGACAGTATTTGATTAAATGTCACTTTTTTAGACTTACCCGGAAGCGGTCTGTAACCTTCCCTGAGGGGGGGGGGGCTCTCACAGTATGGTACCTTATCTCTCTTTTTTTACTCAATAAAGGCAGCAAAGTATTATGCAGCTTAGATATGTGTTCACATAATATGTGGGCACGTAAGAGTTGAGAATGAATGTATGAATGTAATATAGTTATAATATAGTTTTAAACAAATCTGTGATAAGTGTTTTAATCTTAACATGTATACCTTTTTATTCTTTTTGTTGTACCACTTTTAGTTTCAAATCATTTGCTTGATTTTGCTCTGTGATATTGTGTTTGATAGTTTTATGAAATGTAATTTATAATTATTAATGATACTATGCTATATGATATTAGCTATACTCTTTAAACATTTTTATTTTTGTATCAGTAATGAGGAATCAGAATTTTACATTACCATGCAGTTGGATGAACAAACTATCTTGTATCTTGTATCTTGTTACCATGGTCGCCATACGACTTTTCATGTTTTGATGACTTCCTGGAGTGCCTGTTGGTTGTTTGAGGTGATTACATAATGAAAGACACATCAAGCCACTATATGTGCAGATAAAGTTGCTACATACATTTGATATATTTACATGTCGTGTTCTTTTGTATGTCAATAATTTATACATATATATGTAACCGGTGGACAAAGTAAAACTGAAGACACACTAAATCTAAGGTTAAAAGTTATTACGAATCACACTGACTTCCTTAATAATGTGTCTCAAAAATTCCTTCAACGATTCCTTTGAAAAAGAAAAAGAAATCAAAATTGCCTTAGACTACCTTAATTATATAATTTCCCGACCGATGTATAATTGACAAGAAGACAGTGAGTGTCCGATATTATCATACAACCCCTGAGTATAGCCATAGCTAACTTATTCATGTTGCCCCTGTTTCTGATTTTCAATTGCTTGATTTATGTTACGTATATGAACTTTGTGTACCCAATAAGACGAATTCAAATTGTCATGTCTGTCTATTGTAAGTTTTTAGTTTATTTCTAGCAGTCTAGAAACGCGTGGGCTAACATGAGAGAAACCCACATTCACGTCTGAACATTATTAAAAAGCCTCCTCTCTGCCCACACATATGTCGCAAGAATTGAAACGTTGTCAATATCATGTTAATACTTTTAAGAGCTACTTTTCCATCAATCCATTTTACTCAGCGTAGTTATTACCTCCAATTTCCTATTATTAAAAAGAGTGTCGATCGTGATATTCATTTTTGTAGTTAATTGTATTTCATCATGTTTTACACGGACAGCCATAACACGTCAACCTTAATTGACAAAAATAGCAAACGGCAGTTCATTACATCACGCGTCAGAATTGATATTTTGTAAAGTGTCTTGATTATTTTTCCGTTGAAGAAATTATATCACGCGTTTTAAACTTTACATTTCCTGATTTTTTTGTAATTCAAAAACCTTATTGCATTGCTATCAGAAAGCAGGACGTTGTAATCTTGTCCATGTTTTTTTTGTATATTATCTAAGAAGATCTTTGACTGACATGAAATCACAAGTATGTCTAGCAATTGATGCGTGATATGTTTTCTCGAACTACTTCCTAAGAGGGGGCAGGGGGGTTATTTTACTAACGACCAGTGCTGAGCTACTTTTAAAAACTGTTTTAAAAGCAATATGTATCATATTTTATTAATCCTAACTTGACAGTGCATTAATTACGTAATACAGGGACTGTACTTCAGCTATACAAATATTTCATCGCTTAAATATGTCGCAGTTTTTTCAACATGGCCCCTGTCCGGAACTTCAAAAAAATGATCAACTTTACGGTTACGAATGTCTCAAAATAGAATCGTGTTGCATATTAAAATAACCAACTAGATGCAAGTAAACAATTGATACGTTTTGTATTTAAAATGGTAACACAAGGTCTAACAAGGTCAACACATATCCTTGTTCCCATTGAAGTCGTGATGCACGTAAGACAAAATAATAAATTACATTAGATAGTAAAAACGCTAGGTAGCTACAAAAATATACGTATATATGTGAGGCTTAGGTAATATTAACTTATACTCGTAGATATACTATACCTACATATTGTTTGGATTTTAGCAGTAATTGCTACACTAGTCATAATATTTCTTTATTTAGAACGCAAATTAGTATAGTGATGAATGTTTATAGTCTACAAATTATATTTTGTGCATCACATGAATAGCTCATGTAAACAGTGTTCAGGCAACCGACCATGCTGAGAATACATTATATTTCAGAACTTATTGTCGTGACAACATATTCAATAGAAATCAAAACAATCCAAACACACTTCTCAAATAATGATACATTGAGAATGGGAACTTAAATACTCATGTGAGATGTGTAGCCGATTTAATCAAAATTATAATAGTATCTAATAAAAATATATCGTAACTCATATAACGTTTTCAGATTTTGCTAGCAATGACTGCGTTTTAATTAGCAACATGAAATCAACCCAAGAACTTTAAAAAATGGCATTTTGTTGTGACCCTGTGTGGGTATTGACACAAAGAATATACTAAAAAACGTGTTTAGTGGTCATGCAAATGAGTACTAATTTATATAGTGCAATTATTTTAAACGCAAATTTTAGGAATGAGAAAAGTCCTAGTGAATATAAGTACAGTTATGTGCAAATAAATTCATTAAACATGATGAAAAACATTCTTAACTTGGAAGAACAACGCTTTACTCGCATTAATGTCTTTTAGTTTACTAATTGTTATAAAGAAAATTGTTACTATATATAAATAACCTACACATTCGACACCGAAAATGTAAAAATATCAAGTTCCAATTGATTTTATTGTTATTTCTTAAACGCGTCAAAAGTTTGTGGCGTTTGACAATTAATTACAAGGAAATTATTTTATCAACGTCTCTATTTGAACGCAGTTCTTTTTAAAAAAAAGTATGAGTTATGTGAAAATGACGTTAAGAGCTAAAATATGTCACTTTGATGCCCAACAAAATTAAAATTTCAATAAAAACAATAAGTAATTCGTATTAAAAAATTGTAATTGTAATACTTTAATTACTATTTTAAACAACTTTAACGTTAATAATTCTTTACCAAGAGTGATTTCATGATTTCTTTGTTATGAATAAAACGAAAGCAAAGACACATGTATACGAAATGATCTTACTAAAAAAAATGCGTCAATGAATATTCTAACTTATAGATCGTCACACGGTCCCTATGAAATATAACAATCTGCAATCACATTTTTTCTTTCATGTGGGTTGAAAATAGCCTTAAGGTAAAACAAAATATATATAACCGCAAAAAAAAACAGGCGCCGGCTAAACACGTGATATGACAGACGGTCTACGAAGACATCAGAGCAAAAAATAGTGATAAACGTGCACTTCTAATAACATATATTAATCGTTTCAATGGATTGAAAAACAACCATTCCATCACAGTTGTTTTAATGCACTTGTGACCCAAGTAACAAACAACCGTACACTTATGTAGTCATTATTTGTTTTCTGAAGCTAAAGTGCAAGCTTCATGTGTATTTCTTTCATGTATTGTTTTCTAATTTACACAAGCAATTAATGTGTGTAAGATACCTACCCCATCAATTAACTAACTGTCAAACATATGTATCTGTACTATTATTATTTTCTCTTGAAGTCATTGCGCAGCACATCAGTGGGTTCTCTCCTATTCCTTCTATTATTCATGGGATTGATATTTATTTAACCAGATTATAACCTTTTGAAGACGTGGTTGTATGTTGTGATATGTCATTAACAAAAGGTAACACGTGAGAAGGTAATTGTTTTAAGCTGTCTACGCGATGAAATACTTTATAGCGCACACCACCGGGACACAACAGGTATTTCGGTGGTCTGGATGTTTAGTTTACAACTGATCTAAGAAGTATTATTGTTAATAACATTCATACCAAATTAACCGGAATGAAAATATATCTTAATGAGTATTCGAAACAAGACTCAACTACCAAGGGACATCTCACTGTTCTATAGACATTACTAATAAAGTGTACAATTGTAAAACAACTTGCATCTCTGTCGGATCTTTTCAAAGTACTGATTAATGACCTGCACATAATGTGATATGACTTACGAAACCAACTAATGAAGAAAGTATTGTTTCAAGCTTTCTTAAAATATATCTCAATTCGCAACAAAGTTCATGCATCATATTAAGATTAAAAAAACAATATACACTTTATAGAGCAACGTATGAGTGGATTTGTAGAGTGTATGGAAAAATACAATACGAACAAAAACATTTTGGCCGATAACTAGACAATCTGGTCAGTTCAAAATTTAAAATCAAGGGTAAACATAGACATGATTACGACGAAATAGTGTAACTATAAGCCACATATTAACATCATATTGAGTACAAACAAGTCTTTGTGTATTTAATAGAAGTGGCTCGGTACTATCAATATACCAAAAAGTATCTTTAAATATTAGACAATTTCACACTATTCAATTGGTTTAGAAAATATCATTGCAAATTCCCACAGGAGAATGACCCTTTTTTACCCAGACACATATGTCATTACTGAAAATACAATACGAAAAAAACCCATTTGGGCAGATAACGAGACAATCTGGGCAGTTCAAAATGTAGCTTGGTACTATCAATATACTAACAGGTATCTTGAAATATTAGAAAATTACCACACTATTCAAGCATCCTTGCAAATTTCCCAAGGGAGATGGGGCTTGTTTACCCTGATTCATATATCATTACTGAAAATCAGAAATTTCAAGATGTCTCGATAATTTAATAATGTCTGGGGAGTGACCCTCCGAACTAATAATAAGTTAGCCACTCTTAGAAATGTAGCCTCAGTGATGCCCTTTATCTGAAGCTATTGGCTATAAAAAAGAACACTCATTAGTCCAAATTAAGTTAATAAAAAAGAAAGTCCCGGGTTTAACCAATACAATCAGTGATAGCTTACAAGACATTGCGAATACACGAAGGACACAGTGAATACGTCCTCTCTTAGTTTATATACCAAAGTCATGTGACACTTGTTTGATATCGAATGATGAATATCGATCTAGTTTCAACGATATCGATAATCTTCCATCGATCTTACAAATGTTGACATAAATTTGGTATAGAAACGCCTTATTCAGTATTCAATGTATTCCACATGGCTTGCTTCTTTTAGATATGCAAAAAAGAAAAAAAAATCATCGGGATAAATTAAAAGCAATCTGACGCGAGGAATTTTTGAAGGACATATTTCAGATATGCAAATCAAAGGCGCTTAACGGTGACTTTTTCAAATAACAAGGTAATGACAATTCTAAGGAAAAAAATAAATATAATGATTAATAAAATATTAATAATACATTTTAACTGGTTTACAAAAGATATGTACATGGATTATAGACTCCTTTAACTCCCATAAACGGTCTCATATCAACATATGGTTCTACTTTATTTTACAAAGTGCTATTGTATATTCGCTTGTTTCACTAAACTCGATAATGGGTTTGGATATTTACGATCAATGCAGGGTTTGTTGTAAGCTCTGAATAAGCGATATACACCTACCTCAGGTCTTTGTGTACTTCTATATGATTCTGTGCTAATATGTTGAGACAGACACACACAAATATTTCAAAAGCAAAATTCCGTTTATAATTTGGACCATAACAAATATGGACTACAAAATCTTTCCTTCCTTCCTTAAGATATTTTCTGTATTTCATTCACGAAAGAGCGCATTATGTCGACCAATTAAATTGGTTATTATTGCGTCGCTATCGTGGTTGCTACAGGAAGCCGTCCAAGATCTGTGAGATTGTTGTTTACATTCCTTTAATTTTGAAGTAAGGTAATATTGAAAAAAATGTGACAAATGATTATATTTAGTGACTACGACCGCTTTGTCAACAACATTCCTAAGTTTGCCTTGAATTATTATAAGAAGGATGTCTTTACAAAAAAAGTTGTCATCTGTCTCTCACACTTTTTTTACATGTCTCAACTGGCCGGCGCCGAACTGCAAAAGGGAGACTTGTTGTTTTCTCACTCTTCGAATAATTATAGGCGACAAAGAGCTTCCACATGATCCACTATTCATACTAAAAAAGAACAAAACTCATATCACCTCACCTATCTCCATCACCACGGACGTCGTTAGTTAGGAGCTCCATCACCACAATAGTAATAGAAGTTAGAATGCACGACTTCTTAGTCCATGCTTTGGTGCAGGACATGAATGAGCTTCAGGCCACTGCTGTCTGTTATGTTTTTTTTATAAGAAGTTAGTGGTAACATTTCCCTGTAAAACTGCTGTCATTAGATTTGTTTTGGTGTTTCTGTTTTCACGACCCAAATATCTTAGCCTTCGCCTTCTCTTGTTGATCTCTGCACGCACCTTGCATTGGACTGTTAGCTCTTCTAAAATCCTGTTGTTTGATATTTTTTCTGTCCATTCGACTCTGAGCAGTACCGTATAGAACCACAATTCTGCTGCTTTTATTTTGTTCTTTTCTTTTTTCCTAAAAGTCCAAGCTTCATATCCATACATTACTACAGACAAGATTAAACATTATTTGAGAATACTACTATACTGACTTTCAGGTGTTTAGATATGACTCTGTCTTTCCAAATGTTGTTCAGCTAGATCATCTTTTGTTTAGCCATGACTATTCTTGTTTTCACATCTTTTGTACAAGTCTCATCAGCGACTTGACATCAGTTCCTAGAGAAAAAAAATATATCTTTACCTGTGGAAATGAAATTTTGGACTGTTATCTTCTGAATATGTGAACGGGTCTGTTTAGGTTACTTCAATAACTTGTAGTGACAATGGTGTATGTGAAGCCTGTGTGTGCATTTATAATTGAAATTGTTTATACCTATACCCTACAGTAGCATATTTTGGCATTATATTATATATATATAGGAAACTACGTTAATCAGAGACTGAATTTTTCTGGTTGTTGAATTTTTTTCAGTGACATTGCATTGGTTGTAAAATAAAGAAGATACAACGTATATAATATCATCAAGTCTGATGTTAAGTATAATAATATTGCTTCTGGTGAGAAACATCCCTGCTACCCATTCTTTCCACACTCAGATCTAAACACCCCCTGAAAGTCCCACATTAAACTTTTGACCTTCAGAAAACTTCAACTCCAAATTCAAAAAATTCAACTTCCAAAATAAAAACTCCTAAAAGCAAAAGTAACAAAAAATTGAACTTCCAATCATTAAACAACAAAAAAGAAGAACTGTCCAATCTTGTAGACCTGCTAGACACTGACATTGTGATGGGAACTGAGACTTGGCTCCACTGCAAAATCTTCTTCTTAAAAACTTTGATATTTTTTGAAGAGACAAAACAGACACAATAAAAGGGGTGGGGCAGAGATTTCCAGGCGAGCAAGATCAGAAAAATTACCCTTTCACAAAAAGAAAGGAGGAAAGCAGACATAAATTTTAGGGTGAGGCTACATCCCTTCATTAATATTAAATGAAGGGATCAATTCATAAAGTTTGTAAACTCTATCCTTACACTAGATAGTACAATTCACTGGTTTTTATCTATAAAAAAGAGTGTAATGGCACTGTCATGTTTGAAAACCACACTATAGTTTTAATGAGTGTTTTTATGTTT
>JAUUEB010447179.1:0-11860 GCA_032362205.1 Clione limacina | reverse complement strand
CGCCAACTTCATGAGCAAGTGTGAATTATGTCCTTTTTTCTAAGCTTACTTTTAATATATTCAAGTTTATCAGATCCCCATACTCAGAGAATCCAATATTACATTTAGAATGTCCTAAATGAGTCGATAGGAAATGTTTTTAATAACTAATCCTGACTCATTAGCAAAGAAAAACAACACAGTCTCCACAGAAAACCTACTTTCTAGTTTCAACCGGTGGCTAAACACCAGTACATCAACAGACAACAATTTACTAGAAACCATGATTAAATAAAATATAAAGCAGCACTCAGCAATATTCCAAACGTTAACGACACTGTGTCTATAGGACATTCACTTGATAGATTAAAAATCCTTGAAATGTCAGAACGACTTTACAGTAACGGTTTGTCCGCGGTATTTTATGTTATAAAACTCCATGCCACTTACCACTTTGCTAATGCAGGCATCCGCAGCTATGCATATATAAAACGAATTAAAAAGGATAGACCAGAAGTGATACTTAAAAGTAGTTTTGGTGGCTAGGTAAAGTAAACAATTAAAGACAGCATTATAAGTATAATATATATAATTTAAAATATTAAAAAACAAAACAATTTTTATTATTTACTAGCCTTTTAAGAGAAACAATAAAAAATTTAAACTTTCATAAAATTTAATTTGGTACTAAGTTCAATATTTTATACAACTGCTCACATACTTGGAATGTTTACACAAAAAATAACCATTTTGTCAGAAAAAACACAGTAAAAATTTTAAAGACTTATAACTTTCAGTTATTATAAGAAACTCAGCCTTTATTGCAAACTTTCGCTAAAATTCATTTATTTAAAAAAATAAGATTCCCTGTTCCTGGTGTGTAAGAACAAATTTCCTGTACACGCATTCGGATATCATTATTCACCTCTAAAGTGTTTGTGTAGCAGACCATATTAAACTTTTCAAAATTACTGACGCGATGCCTTTTTATGCTGTCACTCTGTGTGTACTTTAATAGACAAAGATATCAACGAAACATCAGTAGACCAATTATTGCCACGTAGTCTCTTTACAGACGTTCCGTTACATGTGCAAAAGGCGGATTTTAAAAATACTAATCTACTTCTAACGACCCACCTGTGACATAAGTAAGATTTTTATGTGCATTTTAACTTGTATGAGATCAAGTCCCATTAGTAGGCAATCGATATTATACTTTATGATCTAAATATATGTATTTTTTACAGATACGTTTGCTATTCTAGTACGTAGTTATTCAACCACACACCATGATAAATGTATTTATTTTGTTAAGAATATGATTTTGATCATTGTATATATAAAATGGTAATTCTAGTACGTAGTTGTTTAGCCACATACCATGATCAATGTATTTATTTTGTTAAGAATATGATTTTGATCATTGTATATATAAAATGGCAATTCTAGTACGTAGTTGTTTAGCCACATACCATGATCAATGTATTTATTTTTGTCTAGGACATGATATAAATTTTAATGCGTCTGATAGTCGATGTGACATGTTGATGAAGATAGTTCAGCTATACAACTAGATTACAACTGATAAGGTCGACGAGTTTGTTGCCATATTTTGATAACACACGTACTTGAATGAACATTCGGAATAAGTTTACCAACGATTATCGAAATGCAATCCCCAAGTACAAGTTAAAAGTTTACTTTTGTCATAAATATTGTTCATATTTTGTACAAGCTCTGACGCTGACAAAATATAGAGAAGAAAACAAAATAGGAAAGAAGGAGATTCTAATTCGATTTCATTTTTAGACTTCCTCGTTCCTTCTGTTCAAAATATAAAAAATGAATAAACTGATTTCAATCAAGTTGCTCAAAATCAAGCCAGCCATGTCCACTATATATTGCTTAATAACAGACACATTTAGCGGGTATATACCATTTTCGGAAGTCTTTTCCAAAGAAATAAACTTTAACTAGAATAAACGCATTATAAAGGAACTTGGCCACTTGATTGCACTTTATTTAACTTCGGTTAACGAATTGATTAAATCAGCAAAAAATCGATTTATCACGAATTAAGCTTGTAAGCTAGCTTGTCATTTATAATCTCCATAAATTCGGTACAAAATATCAAGTGTCTTTGAGAGAGGTGGAGGGGTGTAAGCAGAGATAGGGGATATAAGCCCTTTTTGTCACTGTCGTCATATATCAAATGATATGAATTATTTTTATTATCCATTACTTTGTTCCACCACAAAGTTGACACGGACTTTGAATTAAGTCCTTGAAATGTATAAACAAGTTATGTTTTTAGGTGTAATTTTACGTGCTCTTTGATATCATACTCCTTATTGATGTTGAATAATTTGATATTCATGTGCTGTCGTCTCAAGTCGAAAGATCACAGGTCAATCATATTAAAAGGAAAAATATGTTTAATCGTGCAATCTTTAACAATATATATGTCCATGAAGCAGCCTTTTCGCGTCTGAAAATTTCCGCTACAGTCTCATTTTAGACTGTTTTGTAAAATAAATGAAACCACGATTGTTAAAGCAGGGTCGTCTAGAGATGAGGGGGCCAAATTCAGGGTCCCGGGAATCAGGGAGCCCGGAGCCGCGAAGCCCCCGCTAATCGCAGCATTGTATAATTTCATCTTTTTTAACGAACAGGGTTTTGATGGGAGGGGCCCGTATGGCTAGTGACCTTACCGGGCCCGTCGTTGGTTAAGTAGTCATCAAGACAACGTACAATCATAGGAAAGAATTTATGAACGTGCTTCGGAAAAACTTTGCTTGAAATTGATGAAGAAACTTGGCCCAGAGTCTGTTGGGGAAATGAGATGATAATTTATTTATCCCCTGGAACTTAACGATCAACCTATATTAACACATTATAGTGTCGGGTAAAGCACCCCAGTTGATACACTGACGTTTTGTTTTAGATAAGGTCAAAGGTCATAAACAAATCTTCTATAACATAAGTAGGATTGCGTTCGTAAATGATAGAGGGAAATAATTGCCAGATGTGCTGTTTTTTCTCCATTTTTTGAAATCATAATGTTTTTGAGTCAGGCGGTTCTAAGGTTTTCTCTTTCTATTTGAGTTTTCTGTATGTCATATTTGTCGCTGTTAATCTTATTTTCAATGTATTTTCTAGTTTTCTATCACAAAACACATCATAATTTGATATCTCCTTGTCGAACAGCTTTTCTTTCAAAGGTCTTGAACTTTCAACAGCTCAAGTCCGAGTTAACCTAGGATTGGGTCCCTAGGCTTCTGTACAAGGCGGGGCCCCACTATAACTTTACTTTATTAGCAAAAAACCTAAAAAGGGGTGGGAGGGTATTCAGCCTCTAGCTTCTTAATTTTATATCATACAATTGTCATGGCATAACTGAACAAAACAAAGAATAATGTAGGAAAAATAAGCGGATGAACAAGTAAAAGACAGAAAAGTGAACACACGTGTCTATGTCTATCTGAAGAAGAAAGAATCATGACGTTTAATAATAGACAGGTGTGTGAGAAATCCTCTAGACGTCAACCAAGCGTGTTTAATGAGCCAGATTTCCTCATCCTCACACTTAAACTCGAATAGGAAATACCAGTAGATCCGGAACGGGATCTTTTCTTTATGGAGAGAGAAAATTATTATTATCATCTTTTTGATCTCTTTATTTTTAACCCACAGCCGTAGCAAATGCTTCTAGCAATTCATACAGATGTAGGACAGGACGAAACTATTGGGATAACATTTTTGCTTATATTTTTTGATGCTAACATTCTTGAAACATTTCCAAGTGCGTTATTGTTGTTTCTAATTGTTATCTGGGTTAAGGTAAGATTATTGGTCGTAAATATAAAATGACCAATATATCATACTTATTACAGGATGATCAAACAAAGAAAAAATAATAGGATGACTACTACAGGTAAATGAACAGATAATCAATTTAGCTCTTTACGCTCGCAAATCTAATCATCAACATTACATGCACTCATCTGAAACAAAGATAAAAGACACGTTAATTTAGCGATATCGATCCTATTTCATGATAATGTCATTTATTCTGGTTGTTCAAACCAATGGGTAATGACGATTGCCTACTAATGAGAGTTGATCTCATACACGTTAAAAGGATTGTGTTCGTGATGGAAATTAACCTTGTACCCTTGGACATACACCTAGTCAGGTCAGTTTGTAGATTACATAATGTGTTGTTTGTAGCTTTTGTGTGTCGTCAGTTTGTCCACATTGATAGATCAAATAGTTTTACTTTTTGAAAGGAATATTTTTGTTGTTGAGCAGTGAAATGTTTTCAGTAGTTAATGCAGGTATTTGTTATATATTTTTCGTACCGTTGGACAAGGGTCTCATGGTCTTTTCTAAAAGCTCTTAGTCATTAAGACGCCCCATTTGGCATTCACTTAGACTTCCTATGACGACTTTTGTGAACGTGTCTGTTATTTCTTACATTGTGTCAATAGCCACTTACCTAATGGTTGACGCAAAGAAAGACTATCACCCAAGCCATTTATACGCCTTATTTAGTGAATAGGGCCATGGGTCAAAGACACAAAAGTTCGAACTAATGATATTGAATCTTGAAACACTTTCTGGTTATTGCCACTGTCACCTGTCACCTAATAAATAAGTCTGCCAGGAAAATCCTTCACCTTAGAAATGTAAACAATAACTGCCTATTATTCAAAACATTTTAGCTTGGACGAATGCTTAAATTTAAAGAATACAATTTGGTTAATATTTCTACTCTTGATCAGCAACGTTGTAGCAAAGTATACTGAGTATTCCAATTTTTGAAATCCTCAAAAGTAAAAGAAACGTCTTGAAATTTCGTCATTAGTTTTGTCTTACATATGACATTATTTTTTGAAAAGAATGAAAAAATATGCCAGATAGAAATGCCGAGTCAGCAGGTTTTGTAAAGAGCTAGCTATTGGTTAAATGCACCACCATAGAAAACGTTTTAAAGTTGAACTTTTGATTGTATGTGCTTTTCAGCTATCTCTTTCCCCCCTTTTCTCTACGAGTACACTAACATTCGTCAACCTCTGCCACTCTCCAAGTTATATTTGACCCCATACGCATATGTTCAAATTTACACTGTTTATAAACAATATACCAACGATTTGTGTCTATTGAGGTGTTAACCTGGTGCATACATAACAAGCCAGTCACAAATATAAACACGTTAAATCTGCTTAAAACAATATAAACACAATAAAACGAATACACGAAAAAAACTCTTTTACCCTCTCCTGGTTATAAGAACTGGTTTTGATGATTCCCACAAAACTGTGAACGGTTACGACGGATTTGTTATTAAAATTCTCAGCATGGTCTATTAAATCCTGTATTTTTTGCAAGGTATTTAGCGTGAAAATTCCAGATTCACACGCGCGAAGAATGTTGCGCCAAGGTTGTTGATAGTTAAATAGATGCACCCGTCGTTTCCCCTTTTCAACGTAGACCCTCTCTTAGGGGTCGTCGTCCTCTTATGTTGCCGCGTTTACAGCTGAACATTATATTCAAGTTTTTCTTTAAATAGTTACGTGAATATCTTTCCTTCATACTTATGGCGTTTTGAGAGTTGTAAACATTTCTATGTTAACCGTTATCATGCTTTTGGAATTAAATGAATCGTTACTATTTTTGTTTAAAGCGACAATGTCAATATATATGCTGTACTTTTGTACAAGCCTGTAAAAACTGAAATAATTCACAAAATATCAGTTATTTTATTGATATATTAGAAGTCAAGATGATTCAATGGTCCCTTAAAAGTACGACTAAGCCTTGCTATCTCTTGAATACCTGTTTAAACTGCAACCCAATTGAAATATAATTTTAAAAGAACAAGAAATAGGATACGTGCATCAGGCATGAATGAATAACATTTGTCACACTTAGAACGTAACATCCTCTTTTAAATACATGATACAGTTGTCAGCTTTTTGAAAATATAATGATTATGTTAACTTTGGTGGTGGAGAGGTCGTAGTCAGGGGCGGTAACAGGGGGGGATGGGCTTGGGGGGCTTAAGCCCCCTTTCTTGAGGTGGCATAAAATGCCCTTTTCCAAAAAAGAAAAAAAAGGAAGAAAAAGAGGGAAAGAAGAAAAAAAAGAAGGAAAGAAGAAAAAGAAGGCACACTTCTCTTAAAAGGGGCACTTTTCAACTTAATTTTTAAAACAAAAGGGCACTTATCCGAGAAAAAGGGCACTTATCCGAGAAAAAGGGCACTTTTCCTAGAAAAAGGTCACTTTTCCGAGAAAAATGGCACTTTTTTATCTTCAAATTAATATGTATTTAAAAAAAATCGAAATCGAAAATAAAGTGGCCGAAATCCGAGGAGTTTTCAAAGGAGCGTTAGGTTTAGGTAGGGTGAGGTGTCCTTTTAAAATTGAAAAAGTGCCCTTTTTTGGGGTCAAGCCCCCACCCTTATTTTCCCTGTTGCCGCCCCTGGTCGAAGTCCATTATCAATAATTTGAAATTTCCCCTTGAACTTCTTCGTTAACTGCGGGATGATCAATAATCATACCAATTTGCTCGTAATGTCATACAAATCGTCAATTAACGTTTGTTAATCTGCTCAACATAATATGTTTCCATTAAGGTTCGTGAGTTATAACAATTTTTTATCTGATGATAATAAAGAACTACCTTGCATGTTCTTTACATTTAAAATTCAACAGTTAAGCCATTTTAAAGTATGACATTATTGCATGACCAATATGGAGGGAAATGGCAAAGGGGGAAGATAAAGACGGAGCTGAGACAACGAAAAATAAAAACGTGCACAATTCAGAAAGAGGGATACAGAGGGAGAGAGAGCGAGTTTGAAAATGAGTAATATATACATACAATAATAGAGAAGATGTGTTTATTTGTTTACTTCAGGCGTCAGTTTTTATTAATTGTTTCCAGCCGTAATTTCCTGCAAGTCATCATAAATTTTACACGCATGCTATATACACCAACTTTGTCATCATCAACAAATCATCGGCGTGCATGTAAGTTCATTGACCTTGTAACATAAAAATGACAAAAAATACAGATTATAATTATAATTTCAATCAAAAGTTAACATTGAAATATTGACTGACAAGTACGCACCAATAACATGAACGCAAACATAGTGATATACTTATTATAGGTGCATTCACGCAGAGGGGGTGGGGCATAATAGATATGGAGTGAACGATGAGCGCAGGGACGAGCTGCAGACGGATACATTAGAGACCGACGTTTACCAAACTAGAGGTAGACATGCAGGCAAACATTGTGAGAGACATATGCTATTCATTAACATATACGTATACATATCATATAATATATATATAGAGAGAGATATATGAAGGAAGACATAAGGAAGAGGGACTGACTTAAATGGATCGAAGTGTTGGTTTCCATAAATATTTCACCTGTTTACCTGCTATTGAGATAAAAGAAACATGACTTCGGTATGTGTATATAGAGCGTTACATGAAAGTCATAGACGCCTGATAAGTGATAAATATTGACCTTTATTGACAGTTATAGTATATGCTCAACAATTTCTCATGATAGATTAATTAACTTGTCAGCTTATTTCATTGGACGCACTCAGTATCATTGTAATATTTTTGTATATTTTTGATATATTTACCCAACGATCGTATTACTAAGATTCTACATCATACATTAAAATACAAAAGGGTTAAAAGTGAGAAGTAGATCGAGAGTTTAAGTTAAAGAAAGAGAGAGAGTGACAGAAAGAGAAAGAGGAGAACTAGAAAGAGGGAGTTGCTATGGAGAGAGATCTTAGAAAAAAGGTTGATTATGCTCTGCGTTTATACAGCTACAAAATAATGTAGACAAGACGGCAACACATATTTAGTAAAAACAAGACATCATAAAATAAATTTCGAAGAAGAAAATGCAGTCGAGTGTTGATAAGATCGCTGTACATCTTACTTGGTAGTGATCTTTCGATAAACCAAATTGGAGAATTATTCAAATGTGGGGTTATGACTTGCGATTTATGTATCGCGATAAAATGTGTCTATGTGCCAAGTTTCTGTCTCCAGTGGCAAAGAGATACATATTATTATTTAAGTAATGAATAAACTATGAAACCGGAATTTCGTGGAACAAATATATCCAACGGGATTGATAGAAATAAAATAACATAAATATTAGGATTGGAAAAGTTCATTAGGCGACCGCAATACGATTTATACACAAGAGATTAGATTAATAAATGAGAAAATCTAGTAAGATATATATAAAAATGATATACAGGCTGTATCCCAAATGGTAAGACCAAGATAAGTTTCGTATTTTTCCATGTAACAGATGGTGTCTGAGATCAAATTTACATTTTCTGGTCATGATTGGACTGTTAAGATTTTAGACGTTTGCGAGTGAACGATTTATTGATTCATAAGGCAATTCAAAAAAAAACCATACTATATATTTTTAATAGCGTTATTGGTGATCGATTTGACTCTATTTTAATATATAATTGGGTGCATTAATCTTATTTTATTTTGAACATATTTGCTTCGTCGGTTTATGAATAACTCCACGTATTGCCCTTAGTTATAAGTGTAATTACAGCGTGTATAATTAATTGATTACATTTAAACTTGTATTACTTAAAGATTCGGTACTAACGTTTTAAGCATCAACTTTCGATGCACTTCCCGATTTAATCAGTGCAACCATAATTATGCCATAAAGACTTATCGTTATTAAAATGCGTGTTTGACACATGTTCCCTAATTATATAGTCTTGGTTACTTTTAATAATTAACACATCCAACATATAATCAAAAGTAATAAAGGAGTTAGAGCTAGAATGTTCGGGTCAAAGTACATATTGAAGTTAGATGTGAAATATAAAGTCAACTACAGGCGTCGTAGACTTCACACGTATTGACTTTATTAATCGAGACTGAAATAAAATGTTTGCAATTGCATGAATGATATAACGCTGTTTATTCATATCAGTAGAGTGCTGTTATGTCTACCTCAGCAGCATAGGTGTTTAACTCATCTAATTGTTTAGATTGCTTAGAAATTGTGAATGGGAATAGCACATTATTCGGTCAATAAAGTCGGAATTATTGGCTCAAAGATAATTTGTATATACTCTTTAACAATTTTGATGACTTTGAGGCTAGATAATTGTTGATCAAAATAACGATTGATGACAGATATTTGATTCGTAAAAACTATAATATGTCTTGGATTAAACGTTTGACGTTTTGGCTGCCCTGCAATAATACATCACTCGTAGCGTTTTATGATTGAGATAAATTTGTAATTAATATTTAAAAAAACAACACATTTATGCGATAAGGGATGGACAAGTCAAGATGGACGGAATAGGAACGAATAGTGTAAGTAAATACGTCCACAGAATGGAACAGGAAAATTGTTGGCATTTTTTTCTGTTCAGGCATAATCGATCAGGTTCCTGTTACTTGGGTGATTGATAACTCTTGTTTACATAGCTTTTTCCTGAAATGTTATCCGGCCAGCTTGACACGTTTTCTATACAATGGCGTAAGATTAGGTTCTATCATACAAAACAAAACAGTCAGGTGTGGATCATATTTTTAGCTGAATGACGGATTACATTTCCAGATTTGTTGGTGATGTTGATGATGTTGTTGATGATAGTGAGACCAATGATGATTGGGATGATGAGGGGGATGGTAATACTTTAATGTGTTGTGCAAAAAGTACCTCAATATATTCTTATCAATAGAACAACGGTAAAAGTACATCAAATAATATTCATTATTAGAATAGGTAATGGGCATTTTTTCATGAAGTAAATTCTCATCATAAACGGTTTTTTGAGCTCGCAAACAAAAAATATACACAGAAGTTACAAAGAATGTATACATGGTGTGTAAATGTGTTGCTAATTCATCATGCAATCGATCATTTTTCATTTATCGACCAATTCCATATTAAGACGTCAAAGTATATAATCGTTTGATTAAAATGACGGTTTGGGCCTTTTTGAATAAGTGCCAATACCAAAGAGCCCAAGTTTTTCTAGTGAAGTAAGTAATGGTGACATTTTCAACCAACTCACAGTGTTTTATAAATACGTCATCGTCACATGACGTCCGCATAGAGTATAATGTTTATGAACCTTACTATAGCATGTAAAATAAAGAACCTAAATTTTATACTTTTATAATTCTTTATATTTCACAAAACTACAACTACAAATAAGTTGTCTTTGAAATAAGGGGAAGAAGATTTTCTTTTTCTTTTGCTCATTCCATTTCTTATTTTATTATTCACAATTTTTCTTTCTCCTTCTTTCCTTTCTCAAATGGATGGGGTGGGGGAGGGAAACGCAATGCTCCCTAAATACGTGCCTGATACAAACAATAATTGTAGCTTGCCAATATATGGAATTGTTTTCTGGGGAAACATATGTACTGTCACGTATGTTGCCGGATGGATGGCACGAATTAGTTCCGCTTGCCAATACCATTAAAAGCGTCTTCTCATTAATATTCATACAGAAACAACAACTATGAAATGCAACGTGCGTGACCTTGGCTTGTCATATGTAGTCTAAGTGCAACTTTGTCGTTTAATCTATTAAAACAGACTGATTTGAGATTTTGGTTTTTCTTACTCTTTCAAGTTGAGATTCAATCTTTTGTTTTAAATAAATAAATTATTTCTAATACTAATTTCAGAGACGAAATTCCAAACCTTTACAAAAATTCAAATTTGACTGTTTACTTGAGTGACTAATCTAGTAATGCATGTTTTTCATTGAAGTTATAAATACTTATCACTGATGATCGTGGTTGTACTCTCTACGAGTACTCATTATTTCTAGTATGAAATGTGCCTCCTAGGTGGTGAGTTGCAAAATTTTTAGATGGTCGTCGTCGTCTTGGAACTTTTCGTCCCGGCGTCTTTTTCACTGTCACTCTCTGTAAGGTTGGATCTGTAACCCGAGACATAACGCTATCCACCAACTCTACATATTTGCATTTACAGTTGCTTTGATTGATATTTTATTTACACCTCTTAAGTATCTTACCATGTTTTTATTTATACAGGCTAGCTACAAACATTTTATTATGGAGCGTGAAATCACGGGGTTTTATATACATTTGGTTGATGGTAAAATTTTTATAAACTCCTGTCGTGTTAAATTATTTATCATCTGTGCCTTCTATGTTCGTTATAAATGGTCGTAAAAACCTTTTTTGTGGAGACTCGGTCAATTCGTGTTTTTGTTTGTATAATTTTGTGGTAGCACAATAAACTGTTTCTATTTTTCTTTCTTTTCTGTTTAATTTTATTTAAATTAAAGAATACTAAAACCTTTTTCAGACAAAACACATTGATGTCCAACTCCTCCCAACTCTGTATTCTTGCAAAGTAGTATAATGTTTGCTGGACTTCTAACCAGAAGGCTATCTCTGTACCCGGTTCTTTAACCGAGTTTTTTAGGAGAGTCTTTGACCGTTTAACGGTCCTGCGACACATATACATAAAAAAAATAAGCTTCGTATGCGTTTTGAAATGAAGCCAGTGACGCGTTGTATGGTTTCTATCTTTAGGCGTGTACGTCAAACGGCACCCCTCATATGGTAACTTTGGCTTAACATTCAAAGTTTCTTTTGAACCCTAAACATAATTGGTTTTAAAAGCTTTTCTTGTTAAACTGATACAGAATCTACTTTCGTAATTGATATTATAAAGCATTCTCACTGGTGACTTTTTTCTGTTTGAAAGTTGTATATAGGTATAAAGCGTAGGAGAAATTGAGAGAGAGAGATTGTGTGTGTGTGTGTGTGTGTATGTGTGTGTGTGTGTGTGTGTGTG
>JAUUEB010447068.1:0-11860 GCA_032362205.1 Clione limacina | reverse complement strand
AGCCCTAGCATACTGCTCACTACATTTTCCTCTGTATTGTATAAAGAGTTTGAACTTATCTTTCTCTTTAATGTTATTTTTAGGAATATCTAGTGGACCATCATCCATTGAACCATCAGCCACAGACTCTATATCACTTTCCAGCACGGAGATGTTCTCATCATCTTCATTAACCTCTAGGGTGGATTGTATAATTTTGGTTAGAGTACTGTTGATGATAGGTTCAAAGAATGTTGGGAAAGTAATGGTTTTTAAATTTTTGTAATGTTCCATATTTGATAAGATATCTTTAAGAAATACTTTCTACCATGAAGTAAAAAAGGCTTTTTCCCTTTCAGGTTTATTTCAATATCTATGGTTTTTGTCAACAAGTACCTGCTGAGCAGTGAAAATGTTAAGGTAGGTCAAAGCATTTTTTATTAAAGAATGTTTTAATAACTGAAAAACATTTTTTTGTCAGAATTATTGTTTGATGAAAAGTTACATCTTAAAAAAGAATCGCTATACAGTCTTGCTTTGAATTATATCATATTGTCAATTGACTAATATTCTTTAAGGTACTGGGTAATGAAGTAGACCTTCATGAATGCAAAATAAAGGTTGACCTTTTCAAAGATTTGACAGTATGATTATTTCAAAACCAGTGATGTTTACATGATGTACTGCAAAGAGTTTTTTTTGTTTCCAATTAATTATAACGTAATATTTTGCCTCAACATTGAAACTTTTTTCCACCTGAGAAAATTGACTTCAAACTTTTGGCATCTCTACAGGATAATGCCCCAGTACCACTTTATTCCATCTCCCTGTATGTATACAAAATCCTATGATGTCACACTTTTGTGCTGGCGGATCAATGCAATGGAGATGGAATAAAGCAGTACCTGGCAGTGAGGTTATACTTACTAAATTAAAAATTAGAATTTGTTCAATTTTTATGCTAACACATTCTTAATTACATACCTTGATATACTGGTTATTTTTCTCATTCAAAGTTAAGCAATGAATTTTCATTAAAATGTACACATCACTTTTAAACTGAATCTATCAAACCTTATGATGATTTTTTCACAATGTATGAATTTTTGTTGCAATTAATTAAGAATACGAAATACTAAAACTGAGCCTAATAGTCCAGTTCTGTAAGGATACAGTTAAAAAGATAAACATTTGTGCTATGCATATCAGTTGGCACTTGTGTAGAAAGTTCATAAGTGAAAAAAATAATATTTTGTTTTCCAGTTGAATGCCCCTATGTTCATCACATGGTACCAGTGTGTCGTCACAGTGTTACTGTGTTTTATGCTCAGTCTTGGTAGTCAGATCTTCCCACAGTTTGTCAGTTTTCCTGCTGTGAAGATTGAGGCGAAACTAATGAGAGCAGTGAGTAGTGTTCATTGTTATTTGTTTTTGTATCCTTTACAAGTGGTTTAAAAATCTAGAGTAAAGAGTTATTTATATTTACACTGTCAGTTTCTGAAATATAATAAATATATATTTAGTCTGACAGAATAAACTGCAAATACTAAAGGTAACATAACTTATCCTTTTGACAAATTACTTTAATGCAACATTAGATAGATTTAATGATTCAAAAGATTTTTTATTCATACTCCTTTCTTTGCTCATTAGGTAAATATGTTTATTATTGACATTACTCAATTGTAGTCAGCACACTAGTCATTCATGTTCAAAGATAAGATTTGGCTACTTGTGGGAGTTTTTTTTAACTCTTTTAAACAAGCCTTTTATTAACTTATGTCTTTCTTTTGTAATTTAAACTATTACCCTTTAAGAAAAATAAGCACTGGCTGAATGCTATTTTTTAGTCTAAGCTACTATTTTAAGATTAACAGAATCAGCTAGGATCAATATAGAATACTTGAAAAAACAATGCACTTGCTATCAAATGTTTCAAATAACTTTTACATGAGACTATCCAGCCAGCCCCCATAAGAGTCCCTCTCACAACATCCCCATAAGAGTCCCCCGCCAAATATTTAAAGTTTTGTATATAATATGACCCTCTTTAAATAGATATAAGCTTAACAAAAAGTGTAAGATGTTGGATTTTTGTCCTTTCATTTACTGTCTGTTTTGCATCACCAATAACCAGTGTAGCAATGTTATTATATAAGCATACTTTCTTAAAAACAAACGAGTGACAAAGTTTTATTTGAGAATTTAGTTTTATTTATTGGTGAATACAATAAATTCTAATACGTTTTTCTTAATATTTTCTGCTCCTCAGACTCTTCCATTGTCTATTGTGTTTGTTTCCATGATCACTTTCAACAATCTATGCCTCAAGTTCATCGGAGTTGCTTTTTATTTTGTTGGCAGGTCCCTCACCACTGTGTTCAATGTGGTAAGAGATTAAGCTTTATTTTCGTTAGAGAATATGGGTATTTGTTTGTATTTTGTTCTATGTGAAATCAAAAACATAACTACGTGATGAAATAAATAAATTGACTTTCAAATGAAAGTGAAAGCTATACATTTAAGATGTATGACACAAACTGCATTATAATTTGTTTGTATTAAAACAGAACTAGTTATCAACATATATTTCACACCTCTATATGGAACCCTGGCATATCTGTGTATTGATATAAGTTGGCACATGTATGAAGAGGATTTAATTAAAAATTCTGCTCAAAGTGGTTTTCTAAGTTCATTACTGTGTTTACAATTATATGATAATAGTATAATTCAATTTTTATCACAATTTGCTTAACCAAACAAAGTACCTTTCGCTTAAGAGTTACGTCAGATGTTTCTGGTCTTTAGGATAAAAAACAAAACACATTATATTTGAAAACTCTGGTCTTTAATGTAATAGATAGTATAGATAGTTAAATTGTTTCTTTAGCAAGTTTATAAAAACATATTGAACAGAACTTTACAAGTTGTTTTTCTTTAGTATTTATGTGTGCCTTAATTTAGCATTGAGCTACAGTCAAACTTGCCTAAACAGTCAGCTGCTGTGGATTCCCTTTCATGTTGTTGGACTTGTTTATAACTTGTCCAAACTAATTGCACTTGTTTGCGATAAGCAAAAATAATTACTTAGCAACCATTAAGAAAGACATGAGGATTTAAGCAAAACAGCAAGAACTTAACGACTACCAACACAAGGCACATGTACCATCCTAACAGACCCGCAATTTACAAATAATTAAAAAAAATTACTTTCTGTTCCCCGTAAACTGTTTTGAAGGAGACAATAAAAGTACAGTGAGAGAAAAATTAGTTCTAAATGAAATTGAGATAATGAACGAAAAGGCATTTAATGACAGAAATCTACATTACTTTCGGTTTAGTCTGTGTGGAGGGGTTGGTTTTGAAACACTTAGTATTTGTCTTATCATCAATGCATGTATGCTCTTATTTATGGGTTTAGTCATAACAGCATGGGTTTTTAGTTTTTTGCTATGTGTGCTTATGGTTATGTATTTATCCATCTATATTGTTTCATAACCTTTTTTGAAAATAATAATCATTGTTTCATATATTTGATGATAAACTGTTATTTGTATGAATTTATTTCAGATCTTCACATACATGATATTACAACAAAAAACGTCATTAAAAGCCTTAGCATGCTGTGGTATAATCATTGCAGGTTTTTTCCTTGGTGTTGACCAAGAAGGAGCTTCAGGTAATTTTTTAGTCTTTAGATTAAGAAAAATACTTTAAGAAAGCTCTTTTCAGTTTTGATTTATATAGCATTAAACTTAAAAGAAAGGTCATCAAGAGCTGCTCTGGTACCAAAAAGAATCCAGAGTGTGGGATTTTCTATCTCTGGGTTCCTTCAGCTCTTATGATGGCTGACAAATGATATGACAGTTGGTTCATCAAAAAGGATTGGAGATGACATCAACCTAGCAATTCTCCATGTATCATTGCTATCCATAAACCAACTAATATGAGCTTTTTACTTTTCCATGCTGTATCTCTTAACACAAGGTAACACACATCTAGGGCCTCATTTAGAAATAAATTAAATATTTGTCCCTCACCATTCCATTATTGATATAAGGTTGTGTTGTCATACTCTCTGATACTCATACTCACAATATCATTAATCTTCTCTTACAGGTTCTTTATCTATTGTTGGTGTGTTATTTGGTGTGATGGCTAGTGCAAGTGTTGCACTCAATGCAATCTTTACAAAGAGAGTGCTCCCCCTTGTGGACAACAACATATGGAAACTGTCTCTGTACAACAACATCAATGCCACCATCCTCTTCTTACCTCTCATGATTTTCTTTGGAGAATGGAGAGAAGTTATCAACTTCCCACTGCTTACACAGTTTTCTTTCTGGGGTTGGATGACTGTCAGTGGAGTTTTCGGATTCGCAATTGGATATGTAGCTGGCATGCAGATTCAGGTAATGTTTTGAATGCTTTAAAGTTATTAAGCTGTTCGTCCTAGCCACTGATACTTAAAATCAGATAAGTAACAGTCATCTCATCAAGCCAAAAAAAATTATTATATAAGAAAATATCCATTTTACAGGGATGTAAAATTCCAATATATGAATAGGGTAATATAATTCTGGATAATTGTATGGGTTGTACACTTCCTGAAATACAGTAGATACAGGGTTCAATGAACCTGTCAGTTCCATCTTTTTTGTTTGTTGAATACAGAATTTCTTTGAAGTTATAGCTCTATTGTCAGAAAAACATTAGGTTTTACCGTTTTTAATGTTTTGTTTTTATAAAGCAGTGCTGTCAATTTGAAAGTCTCCGTCATCCCATAATTTTAAAAAAATTCTCAGTTTTGAAAATTCCGTCAATCCGTGTCTCGCGTTGTCCGATACCGAAAAAAATTCTCAGTTTTGAAAATTCCGTCAATCCATTTCTTGCGTTGTTGATACCGTCCGTTGTCTAGTACACCAATGTTATTGTACGAAAGTGAAACTAGGAAGTTTGTGTGCGTGCAATGACAACGTAGTGTGAACGGAGTGTTGACCAAATTGTGTATTACGGAGTGAATTTAAAGTCCGTCTTCATTGGTTGGATCGTTTAATCCAGAATCCAAAATGGCGTTGCACGTTTCGATTGACTTCATGGATACTCGACTAGTTTTTTAATCTACCGTCTCTGCCAGAACTGAAAAGGCAGTGAGGACAGCCAACAACAGACACAGTAAAAAGGCACTGAAGAGAAAGTTGGTCACCTCAGAGTCTTCAAAGGCTCAAAAGAAGAGGAAGCAATAATGCTTCCTTCTGGGTAGACAGAGCTCATTAGTCCTGGCAGACAGTCTGTCTAGGAGGGGATGGCCCTCGAGAAACGTCCATTCAGAAAGTTGATCCAGTCACTCTGGTAAGATACAATTTAGTCTTTTTTAAATCTTCATTATGGCCTGATATAGCTCTGAATGGCTAATTTTTAGGTCTGTTTTATGTTAAAATTGCAATTTTTCTCTGGGGCTAGGCCCCCTGAACAGCCACGGGGACGCTGTCCCTCGACCCTGCAAGGGGAACTTTGCGCCCCCCTTGACCCCGCAATGTTTTAAAAAATCCTTCAATTTTACAAAACCTCATTGGAAGCACTGTTATATCTTGTTTGATAAATTTAAAACATAATTGTGGGACTCCTTAACCACTAACCCTAAGGTACCCAAAACTTCATATAAATTTGTTACATAGAAGAGCTAGCTGTTGGCCGACCTATAAGCAGTAATCGAGAAAAACAGAAAAGCATTTGTGCATCAAGGTCAGACTTAAACTGTCTCCCCTTATTCCGGGGTGACTAATAAAGTGTCTGGAGCACTGGCACAAATTTGGGCCTTGGGCCTGCACACTTCCCATATAAATGTCTAGACAATTATTAACCTTACATTTTGATGGATATGTTAAAACTCTTACATACTTTGATTGAATCTTGGATGAATCACAAAAATGCAAATGCTAATTGGTATTGTCTGTTCCACCAAAGAAGGTGTAGTGCTCTATAAGTAGAAGAGAATAAGAGATAGAGGGAGATAGGGTATTTGACCAAAGCGAAAGACAGAAATAGTCAGAGGAGATAGAGTGATATTGATATCTCAACATATAATATAGATATCTCATTGGCATCTTTTGTCTTGAATACCACTCACCACACTAAGTTTTTGTCCTCTACCAAGGAAGTGACTGATGTGTGGTATTGTGTCATCAAATATTTTTTCTCTCCTTTATTTTTAACTCCTGGTTGACATGTGAATCTATTTATTATAGATCTGTAAAACATCTAAATATACGATGATAATTAATCTCAAAGAATCTCTTTTATAATTAAGAGATCACAACAGTTTTTGGTGGATAGTTAAGACAAATTATGATATGTGGCTCTCCCAATTTTAATTAAATAGGCTCAGAAATAGCTAAAGTATTTGCAAAATTTGTTCTAATTTTTCAGTGTAATAGACTATAGGTATTAAATTATGTGTTTAAGATAATTTATCTCGGTATGATAGCTACTGTTTTGTTAACTTATTTTGAACTGTAAGGTATAGAAATCTGATTACTTGATAATTTTAGCCATTTAACTACATTTCTAAATCTTGTCCCCAGCACATCCTCCGATTCTGGATTTGCCAAAGGCAGTATAGGAGAGGTAGAGCAAAGTAGTGAAGTTGGTGCCTCATCTCCTGAACATTCAATGGGCAGCTCTGTAGACGCAGTGTCTCCTCCCATCACAATTGTGGACAGTGGTGTTACTACCTCAGTTAATGGCCAAGATGCTAACAGGTACATTCCTAACCCTAATTCTTGCATAGCAATAGAATGTATCATATTTTTTACCCTGAGGATCTTACTAACACCTAGAAACTATATATCCTCCTATCCTTTGTTTTCCCCATTGTTGGTTAGTGATAGTTGATTTCATAAAAATTTAGTTGAGACCATTGATTTTTGCAAAAGTAATATAATGTATTTTAGAAAATACATTCAAGATGCTTGTGTAACACTTCAAAACATTGCATTTCCTTTAGTAATTACCAGAAAAGAAACAAGTTAACAGTCATTACTTTTGTGTAATGTTTGAACTTTTGAATAGTATTTTTTTTAAATTTGTAAGTTATTGTAGATAGCTTACCTAATAAATCAAAAGTTATCATTCTGTGATCAATCTTGCTCCAATGGAAATATTGGGAGATACCATATAGCATTCAAAGTAAAAGTTTTATGATGATAGTTTTAAGAACTCGACTTGTTAGTGTGTTGGTTGATTGTCTAATTGCTTTCTAATTTAGATTTGCTGTAACATTTGCCCATGCATGCTGAGATATAGCTCTTAGATATATTTCGTTGCACTAGTGAAATGGTTTGCCAGTGTCCAAATTAACCTTATAACAAAAAAACATGCTCCCATTCACTGTTAGGCAAACCATTACTGGTTTGATAAAAGACTATGAGGACATTGAGGATGATGATGATGATGATGACCTTGGTGCAAACTTCAAGTGAGTTAGATCCATTGCTGTAGACTCATACCCTCTGGCTGTGCTCAATATTGTCTGTGATAGCTGTTGTAATACTTTCTACTCTCCTGCTTTATGAAATGTAGGCTAGATCTATGAAATAGAGATAAAAACTAGATATATTGATATTTAAAAAGAATGATAAAGATCATTAATCTAAAAGTTAAATTTTCAGATGATTTTTACTATTAAAAAAATCCATTTTATTACTGTTGCCGTCATAATTTTTTGGGAAATTTGATTTTTTTTAAACTCATAATACAGCAAGTTTCTCCTTAATCATAAAGGTTTAATATGCTTATGATTTTATCAAAGAATTAATCTACAACAAAATTAAGGTTCATAAAGCATTTTTGCTTTCTAAATATTTGAAAATCTCATGAACAGAAAACTGTTGTCATTTATTTACATTTACATTTACATTGTTTACCAGATCCTGTATTCACATGCAATATATACTCGTGTATAGGACTTTTCCCACATATAAGTGCAATGCCTTAAAAATGTCCACATCTTGTCATCATTCTACCTCTGAGTAACAAATTAAGAAATGCAATTTTAAAACCATGTACCATGATGACTATTGAAATTTAAAAAAAAAATGGTCAGTTACCTTACCAATTCTGCAGAAACACTGCGATTAATTGATCTTAGAATATTTGGTATTATCTTTCTAGCCAACACAGGTTTAACTTTTAGCAGATGCTTAACGCTATTGTTTCTCAATCATATTATCCTACATTTAGGATATACTAAGCACCAGGATTAACAAGTTTTTTAATTCTTTTTCTATCTTGGGTTTGAAGTTTTTTCTCTTCGCGAGTTTTGTTTACAACCAAAATACACATAGATGTCATAGAAATTTCTCGCTTGCCCCTCTATTTGTATCAAGGATTGTAAAAATGTAATCTCCTTGTTATTTTCTATGGAAGTTTAGTCATTTTGAAGAAATATTGGTTTTCTTTTAATTTAAAGTGTTAGAGAGTTTCATGCTAATGAGTACTAAGAAGGATTAGACTTTCTTATTGATGCAAATTGTTTTTACCTGAAAGATAAATTGTTGAAATTGGATATGTTACTGTGATTGAGCAATGAAAATGGTTTCAATTTGGTGAGTGGGACAGACCAAAAATGTTGTTTGATGACTGCTGCAAGACTTTTTTCTCAGTATACTGTACATCAGGTTATTTAGCAAATTGCCCCAATTTTTTTTATAAGACTATTATTTTGCTAAACATTAAGGTAAGGTATAGTTTCTTTTAGTCATTTTTAGTTTATTTTCATTTTGCGATGTTTTGTGTGTGTTTGTATTGTTTGCCTGCTATCAACAAGAAAAAAATAACCCAATATGCAGTATATCTTTGAAGGAGTAAACATAATCTTAATCATCTATATCAAAAATTATTTAACTTTCTAACATACTATACACACATGTGTACATACATAGAGAAAAGATGTGATAACATTTTTTCCTGATGGTGAATAGTTTGAAAGAAACTTACAGTAAAAGAATGACTATAAATCTACTGCTGCTGCTATCCACTTTACAAATTAGAATTTACAGACAGTTATTAAAGATCACTTACAACGTAAACTGTCACAAATCAATTTATTTAAAACAATATCAACTTTTAATATGTACTTTATATGTCATCATCATTACCTTCAGGGTATATAGGCCAAAAACAAACACTTTCCACTTGATCTTTTTTATATCTGTCATCTCTGTATCTCTTTCTGTGCATCTTCTCCATTCTTATTGTTATTTATTGTGCAATACTCATTTCAGGTTTTTACTGTTTTTAAGTGTTATTGTGCATTCTCTCCTTCTTCCTCAGTGTTCAAAGGTTATGTGTTTTTAATTATTAAATCTTAAGTCCTGTTTTCTGGACAAAATCTGCTGTCCTCATAGGTTCCATGAAATAGTTTCTGCATCTCTGCAACCCCCTGCCATGTCTGAAGGCAAAGATCATTGTACGAGCCGCAATGCTGGCATCGTAGCGCTCCTAGGTGCATATGTGTGTGCACCCAGGGCACTGATAAAATGGCCATCAGTAGTGTAACAAGCACTGTGGAATGACCCAATACAGACTGGAACATACACAGACATACATTTTCATTTGCTTTAGATGTCATTGCTTATTTTGTCTACCTTGCTTTTGTTTGCTGATCATTGGAAAACTTTTGTGAACTTCTTAGATCTAATGCTTTGCTTTTTTTAATGTGTTTTTTGCACATTTCTATCAATTTAAGAGGATGAAATAAACTTATTCTAACTGTCACTTTAGTTAGCTAAAAAGTTTCAGGAAAGAAATCCTCCCTTCTAACTGCAAGAGTGTGGTCTAAATGTGTGGCTTGATTTTCATTTCTAACCAGGTCCTGAAATGTTAATTGTATGAGTATTATACTTGGACATTCTCTGTGTTTGTATTTTCTCCCTTTATTTGATTCAAGTTGATTTTTTCATTTTCTGTTCATAATATTTTGATTCTGATATTTAAAAAAAATAACAAATATCTTATATTCATAGGTTCTTTACACTATTTGGGTCAGTAGTCAAGTTGTTAAAATGTCAAAAAAAAGATGTGATGTATAACATTGAATAGGTTAAGATAAGGTTTGGAATTCAAAACTTGTTTGGTAATGACTCTCAAATGTGTATATGTTGACTAAAACTTCTTAATTTGTATAATATGATATATTATATGCTCTTGGATTTGCTACAGATGATCCCCCCTCTCTCTTTGCTTCCCTCTTATTAATGTATGGATAGAAACTAATGGCAAACTCAAATCTTAATAAACATTTCATTTGGTAGTTAACAAAGAATAGTTCTTTTTATGATAGGGGAAGGATGAGCCTTATTTTATGCTGAAAAAACAAAATGTAACATATGAATAAATGTAAAAACTTGAGCCAAAAGAACATCTTTTTTCCTGAGAGAATTTTCAGGAAAAGCATCAAAGTGTGGCATGAATTAAGTCTCATTTAAATTTTAGACTTTATTTGACAGTTTAAACAAATTGCTCTCAAGTTAAATGCCTCTGAAAAGAGCCCTGAGAATTGTTCCCTTTTAAGTAGTGTCATAATAGCATGGCACTATCTCTTACCCTGCTGTCCGCTTTGGAAGTAGAGGGTCAGGTTTCAAATTACACCAGGTCATACCTAATATTTCCTAAAAATGAAAATTAAGCAGCAACCTGGCATTTAGAGATTTGTGCTGAGACTGGCCAGCCTGGTGTCAGTATACTAAGAATGGGTAGGATGTAAGATTAGTGCTACACTTAACATTCTCTTTGTGGTAGGTAGCATGTTAAATTGTCTTGAACTCTTGTATAGCACTTTCGTCGATATAACCTACCATTTTTTTAACAAGGTACCTTTGCTTTAACTTGTAACTTTTATTCCTCCTATGTAGACTTAAGAAAAAAATAGGTCTGTTTCCACTAACCCGATGGACCCTAGCGTAACCCTACCCCCCCCCCCCACCCTTTTTTTAGATTTTTTTTGTTAAGAGGTCCGTTTCTGAACTGACCATCACTTTATTTGGCATTCGGTTTGATTTTGTTGTTTGTGATAGACCTGTGATCTTGAAATGTCAGGCAAGGCTGGTGTGGGCCGCCCAACTCAGTCGTGGTAATCAGTGGTAAATGATGATATCAAGACCCTAGGTTTTGACAAGAATCTCGCTCTCAACCGTGATCTGTGGAGAGCTGCCATTTCGTAGTAAGTCTGACCCATGGTACTTTAAATGATGATGTTCTTATTTTTAATTACCCATCTTGAGTAAAAAAAAAATAATGTCAATCCCTACCTACCACCTTATTTTATTGGGCCATGTCAGTGGAAACAGACCTTCTTTTTTTTTGGCCTTACCTATAGTTATTTTGAATTTTTAAAAGATATGGTGATTATTTGCGCAATTTTGATCTAAAAGATATGATTAATCTTTTAAATTTTGTCATATTCTTTTTAGTTTCCTGGCTTCCTCTGGGTTGTTGAGATCTAGTCCAGCTGCTGCATCTTGCCCAACAAGCCAACCTCCAGCTGAGGCACAGGGTAATGGGCCTGTAGCCCTACCATCCTCCCCACCTCCTGCCTCTGTTCCACCCACACTCCCAATGACTGATGGAGATTCGGCCAGCTCAGAGCCAGATACTACTGACTGTAACCTCTCCCCTGCCAGCAAGTTGGAACAAGCCAGGTATACACAAATTACATCTGTATTTGAAATGTTCTCCTGAAGAGACATTACTTTTCTTTTTATAGTCACATACCTCGAGCATGTTACAGCAGAGTATTGATAATACAGTCGAACCTCGATATAACGTAGATTTCCGTGATGAGTCAAAATATACTTTATATCAAAATATACTTTAAATC
>JAUUEB010446957.1:0-11861 GCA_032362205.1 Clione limacina | reverse complement strand
GGCGTCTTTTTTGCCAAATTAACAAAGAACATTTAGCAAAAAACTCAAAAAGGGCCATTAGTGCGTGAATGTTTCATTATTATTTCTGGATTTCACGCCAATATCCCCCACCCTTTAAAAAAACCTAGACACGCCTCTGCATTCTACCAAAATAATAAACCAGACCGAATTAGCGGCGTCTTCGTATACAAAGTTGCATGCTGAACAAACTTTGTTTATTCGCATATCGCGCAGACCTTTGGAAATTTCTGAAAGCAATCATCACAATCAGTAAGATGGAGATTTGACGTACATTGAAATATATAGTAAAATAAAAGAATCGTAAAAATCGTAAAATATACCAATTTACACCAACATCATTAGATTAAAGTACCCCTTTGGTATGTAAGTTATCAGATGTTAAAAGCTCAGCCAAATCCAGTCATGGATTAAGGACTTAATCGTCACGCATACATACATACATACATACAATTCAGTTTATATTGTTATAGATATGATGATATGCCTTGTAACAATGGAAATAACGTTCTTTCTGAGGCTTCACAAACACGCGCAAATTTAGTAGAAACAACAGCATTCAGAAAAAAAATGCTGCTTCTCGTTTATTAATATGGAATATGAGATTACCGCCGTTTCCTTAGCTTCACATGAATAGGTAATGAGAAGTAAGGTAAAATGTTCTTTAAATCGGAATTTTGATCATTTAAGATACAAGAAGATATCAAGAGGCTTATATGATTTTATCTACTAAATCTGATGAAGTAACAAAATAAAGATATGAATGGGGAACATCTCCATATAACTACCTACTCTTGAAGCATCTTTTTAATTTAAATCTAATTGGGTGTCAAAAACTTCTTTTTAAAGTAAAATTCGAGAAATCTGGTGGAGAGGCGTCTGAAAGAACTTTAAATAGTTAGATAACTTTAAATTTGATGGATGTTATGTTTTCTGAATATTTTAACATTGTTCGAAAGAGATAAAAACGTCTGCTATAATGTCCCTCAATGGTATATTGTTTATTGTTCAGCTGTATATCTGATGACATTGTTGGCTCTGATGAATCCTTAATTCACTATGTGTATTAGATAGATTCCATGGACGAAGAAACTCTCAACCTTTCCTTTTGTGTTATAGTCAGGGTCGTCAGAGTAAATTTGTCGTAGACGAGAGATTTGTGAGAATGGAAAGGAGTTCTTAGATGGTATAAAGGCAATGTCAGAACGCCTAATCCAAGAAGAGGTGAGAGTCTGTACACAATAAGATAAGCGGTTACAAGTGGCGAATATCGTATAGCGAGTGACATTTTTCTGTGTGACGCCGGCCTTATAATTTTTGTATAACACTTGTTTCCAAGCAAACGATAACTCGTCCAAAATTGATAAAACAGCGGAAGATGATGTCATTATACATTACGGATCGTTTTGCTTTATTGAAAAGACATATTGTGTATTTTATTAAGAAGCTGTTTTACATATTTTGATGTTTTTAACTGAAACTGTTTGCTTATTCTCTCATTCAAAAAGGAGGCCACTTTCCGACGTTAAACTGTTGCCCTCAAGATTGACGGTTGAAAAACACACTTTTCAGACAAGTATACCACAATACAAATATAATGAACGCGAACAGTTTACTTTCCCTTATTGAGTGGTGGTGGTTCAGGGGGTGGGGAGGGCGGCTTTAATTACAGTAAAGATTCCACACAAATTTTGCAAGTTTTATTCACTTATTCGTTGGTTGAACATATATCCCTTCTCTAAATATATGTTGTATTATGTTTAAAAATCGCCATTGAAATCAATAGAGCTGAGTCAACGAAGTATTGGACAGGCGGAAATTACCAAAAGTAGCGAAACGTTGATTCTCGATTGAATATTGAATTTCACACCTCTATGGACTACACGCAAGCAAACCGAGATCCCTCGGTACTATCCAAAATGTATCGATTTCATCTCTTGAAAGACATCATGTAGTCATTTATGCAATCAAGCGTCCAGGTTTCATGCACAATTCATCATGTAACAGTAATCCTGTGCAAGGTAGTCTTTTATAATAGCGCATTGAACCGTCAAACAAGTCAACTTTGACTGATGAGGTCTGGGTTTAAATGGAGTAATTTCTTTATTTAACATTGGTCTGAGTTCTTTTAACCCCATTGTTTCTTGTTTTGTTTGTATAATTGTTTCTTATGAAGCTATTTCTTCTCATTCAGATATTTTAGAATAGTTGATTTTTTTTGCAAACGGTTCCTTCAACTAGTAGTCTTTTGTTGTGTTACATCTTTTTTTTAGGTAGAAGAATATAATATTCATGTCAATTGATACAAAAACGCAATTAACTTTTCGTTGCAAATTCTTCACAGTTTAGTATTTTGTCCGTCTATAATAACCCGGTGATATCATTGTAATATAATAAGAAACATTTGAAATGACATTTTGGTTTACATTTATTTCCATCATAAATGTAATAAATAAATGTGTGTGGTGTTAGACTTCCTCTACAATAATTACAAAATACAAGAACCTGCATATTCTTTGCATGGTTGTTCCTAACAAGGAAAAAAAACTAAAATAAAGCAAACGATAGCTGATTTAATTTTGTAATCTATATTTTCATTGCTGCTAATGCTGATGCCACTGTAGTTGTTATCCTCCTTGTAAGGAAGGGAAAGTCAAAATATCTAAAAATGAAGTAAGGTGACTTTAAAAACAAAATAAAAATTATACGAATGAATAAAAAATTAAATCAGTTATCATTAGCTTTATTTTTGAAGTGCTGGCACTTGAACGTTTTAAATTTTATTTTAGTAATATCATCCGTATTTCGTGAAAATTGTATTTTGCTATCTGTCAATACTATGACCACCCTGGTATCATTTTCAGGCGCGTGGCAAGTATTTTATAAGGGGGGGGGTAACTTTGGTGTTGCTCCAAAAAAGGCCATGATACGTCCAAAATATTTGATAATTAGTTTTAAAATATTTGCAAATCTACATCTTTTTTTATTTCAAATCGATGAGCTATGAGCCTGCTATGTTTACTTACTTATTTTGTCATTTTCTTGTCGAATTCACATGTATCCTCATTGAAATAATCACACAAACGCTTGATTATTCTCCTCATATATTTCCACAAAATTTTAGGTGTTGGCAATGTTAACTTCTTAACTTGTGTTTTCCTTTGAACAAAATGACTTCATTATCATAATCCACAATTATAAAGAAGCATCTGGTACAGTCACGGTTGGTTGATGTCGAGCACTACTATATTACTACAAATGGATATTGACGGCGTAGATTTCATTTACAATTTTCTTTGTATTAGTTGACGTCATACTAAAAACCAATAACATAATCAATATCAACCATCTAATATCTGATGGTGGGTTTGATAGGTGAGCTGTGAGTCAGTTAGAGGAATAACTAGCTGTTTTTTGAAAATATAATGAGGAATGTGTTTACCAATCGATGTCAAACTAAACTGTTTTCCTATAACTCGTTATAACACATTTGATTACTGACTTCAAGGTTTGTTTATGGCACTATTAATTTATAACTTTTAAGAAAGATAAATGCATAAAAATATAAACTAGTCAATAGAAAACAAAAGAGGACAGAAAACCTATCAATTTAATTTGTCCTATCCATGTTTGTATGTGTTCATAGCTCCCCGTTCATATAATTAAACATGTCATGTTAAATTGTCATTTTTGAAATTACTATATATGACTTAAATTTTGGAACCTGTGTAGTATTTACAAAAGTGTGTTTGACTAAAAATCAAAAGGGCAGAGCCGCAAATGTGCGTTTAACTAACCGACAGTGTGCCTTTTATTGGCTGGAAGAAAGATTTAACATAGTTTAATGCAAAAGGGTATTATACTGCACTCTGACTAATCGCTTAGCTGATCTTAACTTACGGTAGAACATTCGTGTTTAGATATTTATAAACGTTCATTAACAATTATATATAAAAAACTATGGACATTACTTTGTACATGATTAAATTCTTTTTTTTAATATTGTCTTGTCATGGCGTTGAAATATCTCATTTGTTTTAAATCTTTCTGGTTGTTTTGCAATATTTACGGTGTTTTTTTATGTTTGCAGCCTACAGGCTTCACTTGACATTTTCTTGTCCTAATTTGTTCACAAATAACGTCATACAAGCATGGGTGAGTGAGCAAGATTTCTTGAGCAATTACTTCCCTTTATAAACAGTGATAAAAGTTGTTCTAGCGGATATCTAACAATCTTGATATTTTGTAATGACTCGAAAGTTTTGACGACCTCGTATATTAACGCTCGACTAACTAGAGGTCTATTCACATAATACCTGATGTTGGACGAGATATTTACTGTCACAGCATGAGTTTTATAATGGTGTGTTTAGATGATATACTCATCATTGAGTCAATCCATGTATTGAAAGAGGAAGTAGAAGCACATGATATTGATTCTAGTAGTGGACGAACGAGAAGAAGAAGAATCAGGTCTTGGAAATACACTACAAGATATTTGATAATGATATCCTTGATACAATGTCAATACGTATGTTAAGACTTTCGTGTAATTCAATTTATAATTGTTTTTTCCGTAAGGGTTTTCATGTCCTGTGAAGACAGTTTTTGTGAAAGGATTTTTAAGTCATTGCGAGGCAGCTGCCGTGCAGCGCTAAGTGGCAAAAAAATGAAAATAATTATACAGCAAATGACAATTGATTGGCGAAACGCGGGCTCGACCCCACTTCATCTTAGTTAAGAGCCACTTACGCTCAAAATAAGACCAACGCGGCCCACATACAATACTGTCACACGTATTTAAAAGTTTCAGAGAACGTATGTTTTCTTTATAGATGATTTCGATTCATTATTAAGCGTCTTAACTGCATCTTTTCACATAGCCTTTCTTTGCTTATCCCACCCAATGTTTGCGTAACTTAACCGATCAACTCTGGTGTATGTTTCTCATTCCTCAACAATTCTAACTCGTTTATCAACTAAGACAAATTCTGGTCAATGGTAACTGATCTGCGAGCATAAATCAATATGATAACAATATAAATAATCTGACAAAAATGTTTATGGGAAATTAGAACTACGCAGTGTGACGTTGAACATTCTCAACAAAATCCCGAAGAAGGGATCACGAGGCGAAACAATTACAAACTATTAAACGCTTTTGTTCTAAAACAGTTCGAATATTAAAAAATACGCATCAATAAACGCTAAAGTGCAAAAATAATACACTTAGTTGAAGTGAGCCCTTAATAAAACTTCACGGAAAAAGATTTTACGAATCTAAATTTAGTTTAGCGTGGTAAAAACAGTCTTTCAGACATTTATCATTCCCTTATATAATGTACAATGCTAATGTTGCACTGTAAAGTTTTATATAACAATTATATATATATCAGTATGATATAGCGCATCCACTTACGACATCCTTATTCTTCGGTGTTACAATTCACGATAAAGTCTCGCTTAACAGCTGTTAAGCTGTTTTTTTAAAGAAATTAAAGATCGATAAAACAGTACTCACGTGACATGTCCTGAGTGATGACGTAACATATCCAAATGTCAAGGTTAAACTTGTTGTTAATCCTAGTTACAAATGGCGGTAATTGATATCCAGGACATTGAAGCTAGACACTGTGGATACATAAACATTATTTATATAAAACATTTTATATTAAAACAGTCACAATAAATTATTTGCTATAGGACAATAAGCTTGTAGTATCACGTTGACAGGATGCACTTTAGAAGATTGTATAAGCTTATGTGTAGTTAATTGCCAGATTTCACAGCATGTTACAATTGGGCCAAGGTTCCAGACTAGTCCCTATGAACGAAAACATTATGGTACAATACTGTACATAACAAGAATCAAGGTCTATTCATTTGAATGTACATGTGTATGCAGTAGATGGTATACATAAATACTATTATCCTTTTTGTTTTATTTTTAATTTTATGCCTTTTTATCTTATTTTTGAAATTATAAAAATTATCGAACAAAAAAATAAATAATAGAAATTAAAAAAATATATATAAAAATACTGTGATCCATATATAAAAGAAAAATACAAGAAATTGACCGCAGGGTCACACCTTGGTCGACAAATTTTACCATTCAGATAACCAGAATTTATGTTTTGTTTCCTTCTTTTGGTTAAAAATTCCTTTTTTAGGTATAAACAAACAACTTTATGGCAATAATTGGTCTTCAAATCTGAAAATGTTGGCTACGTCGGATATACCCGCTTAGAATCAAACTCAATTGCCATACCATTAATATTCATACGTCTTACGAACTTGAAAATCATTAAATGAATTAGTTAACAGTATCCTCGTAATACTAATTGGAACACAGTTCATAAGTACACTATATCTCACGGTGATTTTTCTTAAAAGATTAGCAGTTATTTAGTCAAGTAGTTTGGTGACTTCTTGAACAGAGTAGAGAAGACGTAAATGTTTAACTTCTCAAGTAGAGAAGAATAGCTACTCGAGCCGAGTACTTTTCTAATAGTCTCGTTCAGTCAACAAAATGGTTATCATTAGAATTTGAATTCTTACTTCATTCATTATTCATAAGTGTATTATCATGAAACAAAATTAAAGAAACAGATAAAATATTATAAAAATTGTGTAGAAAAGTAAAATGTATTAAAAAATGATCACAGTTGTTTGTTAATAACAAATATCTCTTATCAACTTAAGTTTTGCAAGTGTTTAACGTCTCCATTCCATGGAAGATTATATATATTTGAAAAGCTTATATGCGTCGTCGTCGTGGTGTAGTGATAGGCTTCTAGATTAAGGATCAATAGGTACCGTGTTCGAATACCTACGTGTTTTCCAATAAATCCTCTCACAACCAGGGTGCTATTTGGGTACACGACTTGAAGGATGATACTAAAGGTGGTTAAAATTATATTAATAATAGTATAGTATAAATGTTTAAAGATAAAGACATGTATTGCGATGATGATAAAAATTATAATAAAGTTTATGCTGGTAATGATAAACTAAAGGTCAAGTGCAAAGTGTTGGAAGCTGAGGTGAAAGAGCATCATGAAGTCATAGCATAAACAGCTGCGAGTAAAATGTACAAACAAAGATCGATTATAGCATGGGAAAGTATACATACTAGGGAAAATGGCTTTTTGAGACAAGTTTTTTCGTAACTTGATTAGTTGAGTTTATAGACAGTACTGACTGTACAAGCTTAGTAATTCCGTTGTCTGGTATTTATATATGGCCAATCCTTGAAAATGGCAATCGAACATCTCTTGTTTTATTTCTCAACAGTATGGCTTCAAATTTTTGTTTTATTGACACTCATGTTCTTTTCAACAATCTTTTTTTCTTTTTGTTATTTCTTTATTCTTCTGTTTATTTATTCCTGCACATTTAAAAGTGTTGTGCCTGATAATTTATTGATTTATTCAGTTCAATCTCATATCCATCTCCCAATAGACAAATACTCTTTGATTGATGTTTCTTGTATTTCTATGGCATTGATCGAAGCACAATAGTTTACCTTATTAAGCACTTTATTGTTCATTGAACGAATTTAATTTCTCTATTTATATAGTTCGTATAATACACTTGTAAATATGAACTATTTTTCTTCTTCATTTCTTTGAAGCTACCTATATGAAATGTCAAATATTTCGCCATACAATAAATCACATTCATCTTGAACAAATATTTTCTTTAGTTCTATATATTTTGTTTGAATAAAATCTGTCCAGCGAAATAAGACGTTAGATTTGTCTAGACAAATTATGATGTCCAATGTAAAGCTTCTGGTCACTTGTGTGTCCGAGGAGATGATTATTAATTGACTTTATATAAGCAAAGTAACAAATGTAGAGACACGTGGGTTGTCCTAAAATATATTATATTATAGTGCTTCATTTGCCAGAGAAACAAGAAACTCATATCCACGACAAAAGAAAGAGAAATAAATGATTCAGTGTCTCGCAAGGGATAAGGTCTAGGTCACTTAAATGATTCCTTATTTCATCTTCATAAAGCTGTTGGGTTGTTTTCTTTAAAGCCACGCCAGTCTAAGGATATTTAATCAATCAAAAGCCTCGTAGGGAGAGAAGGCTTCCAACGTTAGAAGTCCAGCACCCAGACCCCAAATCCATGCCCCCCCCCCATAGTCGCATTTCTAGCCTATATAATAGTGTTGTATGGGTCTCTATGGGTCCGGAATGAGTAGTTCCCCAAACAAATTTTGGTTTGCAGGAGGGGGGGTTAATAGTCCAATTTCTACAGCAACCCCCTATTTTCGAGCGTGTGCGTCTTTTTTGCTAAACTGGCTATATCCTGAGAACCAAAAAGGCTATAGGGGTCTAAAATGTCTCACATTAAAGGTAATTAAATTGTCCTTACAGAAATATAACAATATGGCAATTGGCTCATTTGCCTATTTGGGAATTTTAACGAAAATGCCAAAAAAATATGACAAATGTTCTTACGTGTTCTATGCCCATGAGGGCAGTAATTGGTCTAAAAATAATCCATTAACATTTGTATTTAAAATCCAAAAATTATTTAAAAAAAATTAAAATGCGATTTTCTGGCTATTTTCGTCATTTTTTCAACGCGTCAAAAAGCTGTACCACCGTATTAGAAATCCCCCTTGCTTCCATAAATTTATAACTAGACCACTCAAAATGGTTTCAAAACAATGATAATATTTTCGACTTATGTGATATTACCAAAAATTATGAATTTATTTTTTTATTCATGAATATTGATGGAAAAGTCACGTAAGTCATTTTTAGAAGACAAGCTTTCATTTTTTGCCCATGAAGCCTAAGGTTCTGGAGTAAAAAAAAATCGAATAGTTGTTATTAAGCATACTTTATATGTGGAAACATGATGACATTGGCAAGAATACACATTTCAAAAGCAGTCGATGGATACAATGTATTTCAATCAGTTAGAAGCATCAAGAAATTGCTTTATTGTATAGAAGAACGCGCTTTATCTTAAAATCAAATTAAGATGCTTTCGATAATCTCTGGAGTGTGGTCCCAAAGGACATTTCAAATGGCGAGAATACTCATAAACAACATGTAGACATGCAAATGTCAATGCTCATTCAGAAAATACTAAATCAAAATCCTCGTGTAGACTTAGTTGCCCTGTCCCTAGACACAATATTATTTGGCAACTTTGTTTACGACTTTCTCTCTTGACATTGCCCATATGGTCCGTCTAAGAAAGTAATTCTTGGCGGGAACCGGGTAGTTTGATTAGAACTGTCTGGACGTTACAGCCAAACTTTGTGTAAAGAAAAAGACCAATGTATTTTGAAATCAAATAACGATAATATCTCTCATTAAAAGGTAGTCACCAGAGGCATTTCAAATGGCGGTGATACTCATAATCTTAATATAAACATGCAAATGTTCTTAATCCTTTAGAAAGTACCCAAAAAAAACTTTCCTCTCGTTTACTTAATCGCCCTATCGCTAGACACAATAATATTTGCCAACTTTGTTTCTGACTCATTGTCATGCTCCATGTACAAAGTTATTGTTGCCGTAAAACTGGATTATTTGACTAGAATTGTCTGGTCGTTTCCGCCAGACTTTCCGTAATTGGAACATGGTAAATCCCAACGTTAACGTCCGTTGAACGCGATCGGCTTTAAAAAGACTAAAGTAAGTGAATAGTTCATATGTCTTGCTCTTGTTTCAGAGTGATATATCTCCATTGTTAACTAAAATGATTGAACTTTATCTTATTATAATAGAGCTAGGAAAGTTAAAAACGGAGGGTCTATACACATTTTTCCTAGGAAGTTTTTGGTCGACAAGTGATACTTTTCTTATAGTTTCATGTGCTGCGGATTTAAAGCCTTTTTGCGCTATTGAAGATCAAAAAGTTGAGCCGCCGTCGTTGCGTGTTCCCGTCTTGCGTTTAGCTGTGAGTCGGTAGAGCACGATACTCTTAATCTCGGGATCGTTGGTTCGAGCCCACGTTGGGAGATTTTTGTTATTGTTGTTCATCATCATTTTTTTGTCTTACACGTTCTCAGAAAGGAGCATCTACTAGTATAGTCAAATTGTGCGCTCACGTTTATCAGTGTCGGGACTTTAAACTTTAGACATACAAACAATATTTTTTGAGCTAGCGACACACCAGAGACTAGCAGATAACAGAGGAAGCTGTTGAAAGCCAGGCAACGCAGGGCTTGAAAAATATAACATTTATTATAATGTATCGGTAGTCAAAAACGTATTACAGAAATGAAATATTTGTCCTCTTATAAAGAAGTAGAAGTATTAGCTGTTATTTTTTGTTAATGAAGGTAAACAATTCAGTTGTCTCATCTGATTTCAATTAGAAAAGTCCTACCTTGTGAACTGAAAACTTGGTCTGTTAAAATCCTAGGTTAACCGGAAAGTATAATACAATTTGTATGGCACTCACACATTATATAGTTTAATGTTTGCTCGGACATTGTCAATTTTATATTCATCAAAACAGAGTGATTAAGAAGTGAAAATCATTAGTCACTATCCAAATACTAACCTCTGATAATCTAAATGTTTTATAACAAAACATTCTAATGAATGATTCATGTGACCGTATGAAATACATAATTTTTAAGATAAACGGTACGATAAAATCTCAAATGCTTTCGTCTTTGGATCGGGCGTGAATCTGGTGAAAACGGTCAAGAATTTGCTCCAGAAAAATGAATTTGAATAAACACTGTTCTATTGCGGTGATATTTATAGATAACATACTCAAAAGTTCAGGTCGTCATTCAATCTTAGTAAACAGTTTCAGTCATCAAAGATGGCCAATTGACATATAGCTAATACAACATTCAGTTTACACACTTAAAGGTTTGAATTGTATAAAATTCAAAAACAGAAATACGTTGTTGAGGATTCTTTCATCATTTGTGAGAGATGAAATCTAAGATTCCGTCAGGCCTTTATTGGAATTTCGATCAAGGCAACCGTTTTGAATTCTTAGATTGGCGGAGGCTGTCTATTTTTTTGTAAGTGTAAAAACGCGTGTCTATTTTGGGGGAGAAACGATAGATGTGAGCAAAAAAAGAAATAATTTCAGTGCATGCGTGTTGAGGACGATTGTATTGCTAAATGTCATATGACTTAATCAAATTTCTATCCTTTATTGATCCATACTCCCAGAAAGCGTTCGTTCATCGAACAAATTATATATTTTCAAATAAGCTTTTAAAAAAGACCAGTTCAAGAACATCTCCTTGTCTGGAGGACCCAGTCTGAAAATAAACTTTGATGGCAAACGCCTTCTCATAAGTACTCCAAACCATTATAGGACAAAAATGAACACTTGATCTTTGTTGATTTTGATAGCAAATCAATTCATAATTGAAAACACGTATAAATCTAAATCTGACAATCCATAAAAGATTTTTATATGTTCTATAACTCCATTGAGATATAACCCATTATGACAATGTTGACATCATACGTCCCCTAAGCTGAACATCAGAAGTCAAAATGGATTCTAATTGTGGGTAAAAACTGTTGAAATAAGACATTGTTTTGTGACTTACCTTTTTTGGCTCACTTTTATCTTCAGATGGTTACAAATAAATGAACAACACTATATCGGTATAGAAAGGAAAAACAAATATACAAGAGAAAAGTATTTGTGAGACAAGTCTGTCGTTTAACAAGATTGGGTGAGTGTATAGAGAGTACTCCCAATACCAGCTAAGTACTCTCGTTGTCTGGACTCTATAACCGGACAATCCTTTAATGGTGATGTAACGTCCCTTGTCTAAACTGTCAAATATTGAGTTATTTCTCCTCTCTTCTGCTTATTTCCGA
>JAUUEB010446846.1:0-11862 GCA_032362205.1 Clione limacina | reverse complement strand
TTGTTGTCCTTCTGTTCACGACAAAGCGAAGTTATATAAACTAGTTATCAATAATTCAAAGGACAATTTTCAGCTTAATGGGACTTCCAAAACTGAGCACAATAATCAATGATTAAATAATCATTATCAAATCCTATATCTTGGTCGGGTGCACATATACATTAGGCTTTTTTGTCTTCTTGAAGAACTATATTTTGTTTTAATCAACCTCCAAAGATGTCAAGCATGCTTTGCTATCACGTGTTTCTTTTAGTGTTTTGTTGTGAGTTTAATATATAACATTAATTTTGTTTGAAACAATCGAATGTTGTTTGGCAAGAAAGCTGAAATATACAAACCTTTCCAATGAGTAGACTTATCCGATTGTCATAACAAGCCTGTGACAATGAACAATAGCAAATCGTAGACAGAGTTGTTAAATGTGTTGAACAAATTACCAATTGAAATAGTGTCATAATAAACATAATACATTTAACATAATAATGCGAACATTTCAAATGTATTTAAGTTCGTTGTGTCATGATTTGTAATCTACGTTCACACAGTTTAATGGCGTTTAAATCAAGGTGAACAAATGTCGAAATAATAATAAATAGGTGTTTTAATTAAGTCTTATATATATATTCATATCACATGACAGATTTCTTTCTTTAGTGATATCTTTCAGCCAAGTAGGTCCCCTTCAAACTGAATGTAATAAAGCCATGTAAGGTACAGACGTACTGTATTTGACAGAAGATTACACACGAATATTTCGAAGAATAAAGATTCAAGAGTTGCGTTGTTTCATTTACGTCTCTTGATTGCCTTCATGAATTTCAAAAAACTGGTAGATGTTAGTCGTGTAACTTTGCAGACCCAAAAGAACTACTCCAGTGAACAAAAACCAAAAAGGCCCGTAGTCGAACTATATTAACGAACTTGTTTTAAATGATGATGGATAAGTTTTCTCTCGTCAACTGGCTCATACATCTTTATCAAAAAAGCAAGAGCTCACATGCATATATCAAACATAGCATTCTCATTGTAATTGCCAATTATGTGTCACAATCATGTAAACTGTTATAAAACTCATAAATAGTGATATATTTCAGGCTAAGAAACACACAAATGAATGACCTCTTTATCCACATGCGTATTTTAAGATGTTGTTTTTCGTCCTGTCGCTAGCGATCCATATTCTATTGAATGGATACTCTTTTGGTAATTGGCACGGGGTTTTTGGTTCTACCTGAGGCTACTGAGCTATTTGATGTATGTTGAACAAAAGGTTATGGCGACCGAGACATGGATATTAATGTATAGTATTTATTTATCAAAGTCCAGACTGGATGCGTGGTGGCCTCGAGGCAAAATCTTCTCGGTTTGATAGTACTCGATTTTTAAAAGGTTTTTCTATAATAATTATTTCTGCTACTACTGATACTTTGTTTCAGCAACTTAAAAGATATATGTCATTTGTCGGCCGGAACTGTCTAATTTCTCTAAAAATATGTTCAGAAGCTAATGATGCCTGAACACACTATCTTACGTTCATCAGTGGATAGATATTCAAGTCCATATTCGCCAAAATGTCTAAATTATTAATCCACCGGGAGACTGAATATGTTAATTATCGCTGTCGTTTTACGAATCAGAAGCTTATAGACCAACAACAAAATCCAATCCGTAAAAAATGTCAGTAGAAAAAGTTAAGTGTCAAAATGTGTATGTTCACAACATGAAACCTAACATTGTTTGCTTTGTGAAATCAATACTCTTATTATCTGTTTCCTTGTCAATATTTAATGTCAATAGGGCCTAAGAGATTCATATCTGGAATCGATGTCCATTTATTCGCAACAACGACAAGTTATATAAATTAGTTATCCATAATTCACATGCTTTATTGTACCTCCAAAACTGAACACAATAATCGATGATTAAAGAATAATTTGCAAACCCTTTATCTTAGTCGCGTTCACATAGACCCTAGCCTTTTTCTCGCTTGAACAACTTTGTTTTGTTTTAGTTAGCTTTCCCAAATATCACTCATACTCAGGTTGAGGTGACCTTCACAGGTTCCTTAAAGTGTTTTGCTGTGAGTTTCTGAAATAACACTAACATTGTTTTTAAATCAAATGTTTAAGCCAACATAGACAACCTGTTTCAAGGAGCATACTTTGTGGATTGTCTTAGTAAGCCCTTGACAATGAACAATGTTCACATCTTAGCCTTTTGTATTAAGGATGAATGTTGACATTAGAAGTTATGTTCATAACTCTCAAACCTGAATTAAGCAGCGAAGACGAGTACAATTAGAGGAACCTTAAAATGTAGATGTAGTCATGTTGTATATTATGTACATGTTATGGAAACACAATTAATCACGTTAAAGAGTGAGCTACGCCATTATTGACTCCATTAACTCAATGATACCAATTATGTTATACGATTTCTCATCGTTACTTACTTACTTACTTACTTACTTACTAAGCCAACCAACCACGCTATATTGTCCGGTCCTCTATCAGCCTGGCTAGTTCCGCTTTGTCAACTGCTCTCTGGTCACGTTTCAGGGTGTCTACAAAATTAGCCCTTGGTCGACCTCTTCCTCGATGACCATGTTTCGGCTCCCATAGCACCAGTTGTTGTGTGCAAAGTTCAGGGTGTCGATAGCAGTGTCGTATGTAGCCCACCTTGTCGTTGGCTCTAGGCAGATCACCATACAGCTGAGCATGTTGGTGTAGATCTTCTCAGTGGGCTCTGTCAGGGTCCAACTTTCACAGCCGTTGAAGAGAATGGTGGCGATGACAAATCTTGTTTTCAGGTATCAAGACATGCTTGGTGTCCATATTTTGTCAATACCATTACGGGCTTTCCATGATAGGGCTTTTACATACTGAAATATCAATTTAGTTCATTTTTGGTATAATAGCATCAAATAATATGTGAGCATTCGCTATATAAATTCAATAATATTTGTCGGAAATTATTGCTTTTTTTGTGCAATATGTGTTTTTTTGTAATTGTGCAAACATGCTGGGGTCTTATATTCAAAGGTAGGTCTTTTATAAATTGCACTCTTTTAGTTGTTCTCTGAAAACAACTTGACACACTTCAGTTTATTTTATAGATTTAGTATGTGTCTTTGGCAGTTGACGCATCGTTGAAAGTGAAACCCTAAAAACCTGCTCACAAGCCATTCTTATGACTTTCTAGAAATTATTTCTCCCAAAGTATACACACATCTTTTTATGAACAGTTAAAGTCGTTATTCATATTTCTGTTATATGATCTTTGTTAATTTTAAGAGCGTGTGTCTCTGGATATCGGAGTTATACTCTCTCCAAATACTCATTGTCTCTGGTTCATTCATTACATGGGATTGCATGCCTCTTTTATCTTCAAGTCTTTGGTGAACTTTAACGAAAGTGTTTTTCTGTTTACAGTGTTTACATTTTTTTGAAGTGGCTTGTGATTTGATACTTACAAAGTTGTTTTCATCATCCTTTGTAATAACGTTTTCTGTGAAGCACTAAACGGACCTGAACTGTGCCAATTCCCCAAACAAGGCATATGAGGTTGTTCGAAGTTGAAACATGATAATGAACTCTCATGAGAATATCAAATATGTTTGTTGATAAACAAAGTAACAATATCATAGTAAAGTATTTTATTTTTGCACTTTACTAAAATTCGTTGACAAAATAAGTGTCGGGATATGTTATCGATAAGCATATCGATATCATTCAATAGACCAAATACGTAATAACATACATTTATATTTAAATTTGTTCAAACTGTATATCAGCATTTATAATCAAATTGTTTATATTTTATAAGTTGTATATCATGTATATAGATGGTAATATGCAGATGCCTTAGGGTTGGCTTGAAAAGAAAAAAGATTTGTCAGCATGAAGCTCTTTTTATGAATGTGAATTTCTTAGAAATTTAAGTTTTAAACCATACTGTGTTCATACAATAATGTCCGAACTTATTCAATTTCAGTAAGCTTGCCAGGGATTCATGTTCTATCAATATATACATAGCCTCATATTGTTTTTGTTTTTTGTTTTGTTTTTAAAAGTATGACAGTATTTCAATCATAGAAGCCGGAATGATGACACTGAAAGGCCTATTTGAATTCCGGGCTACTTTTTAGTGCGGCCGAGTCAAAACCACGAATCACTATGCTTCCTACGGTAATAATTGATCTCACCGAATTTAGCCCTTTTTGCTTCGTCTTTTTATATCTTTAAAGTATCTTAAAAATTTAACATTGGAACTGGAAAACACATATTGTACGAGCAAAGTTGTTACGGTACATGAAAAATTACTTCTTGTGATAAACTGCCGACATAGAAAACAAGACAATCACCATCTGACTCCTCCAAGAAAAACAACATCGGCGATGAATAAAAGTATCACACAAAGCATCAAACAAATTCAGAGGAAATTAGAAAAAAACGCATTTTACCATAAAACTCAAGATGTTGTTAAAAAAGACCAAGTGTGTTTAGTAATAAAGTTTTGAAAAAGAAAAGTGCACCACAAAGATGACCCAAAATGGAACACTTATACCAAGTGACGGTTTTTGAGCGACGGTACACGTCCAAGTAAACTAATAAATCAGTGGCAGCGTCTGGTGAATTGGCCTTATTTCTTGAGAAGTGCCATTAGAAAGTACTTATTAACATTAACAGAAGTCTGAGAAGGTCGTTGATGTTTTATTAGTATTCAGTTTTCGCTATTAAACAATGACATGTGTGCACTAGACTTGTTTTAAATTATAAAAAGCAATATGATGAATTGATATACAAAAATAATATTTGGTGCTTACAGATCTTGAACATGTCTTATAGACATATTTATATTGCAGTAGATAACGTTAAAGTCTGAGATCTAATTAATTTCATCATTTTTATATCAGTTAATCCATCCCCAAAAAATAAATATATTTTAAAAACTAAAACTCAAAATCTGACCCGATTACCAAAAAACCATCGAACCCAATACAAATTGACATTATATTCAGTTAAGCCTAGAATTGGTAACAATTCCCCAAAAATTGAATCAACGCCAGGGCACAGATGAAACACAAGATGCTAATTTTACATATTACTACATGCTTCTTAATTTTCTATCATTGTTTGTCAAATCAGTGCGTTTTTGGTGAGACATGTTTATATCTTGCTATAGCAATGTGATAACTGACTAGGCTGATTCTAGTTGGGGATCAACTCAAGGACGGCACAAAGCACAAAACTACTCATTTTCTGTGTCTTTTGAAGATTTTCTCTCATCAACTGCTCTAAACAAGTTTGCATATAGACACTGAATTGTTCAGATTCCCCAGGCCTATGCATAACATCAGTCAGAATTGCTGGTTACTGACAGCTTTATCCATTGACAAGCTTTTGACTTTAATATTGCCTTGACCCTAATAGCTGTTATGACGGCAATCATTGTTGTAACACTAGATAGGTTCTAAACTGTTTGACCAATAACCCATGGCGATTTACCATCATAACCCATCACGGTAGAACTAGATGTTGCTTCTATACCTCTGTATAGTATAGTCTGCATTCACCCTCAAATGTATCCTGCAGTAGATGTTGAAGGTCAGAGCTAACTCGTGACGATGTATAACTTATACTTATTGTAATGGTTGTCAAATTGAGGTAATATTGCATGGCTCCACAACAGTTTCGGGATAGCATCACAAAATATCCTTCATGTCCACGTTTGTTTTATCAATTCATTCGTGTTTGGCAGTTTGTATTAACCAAAATTATCCGATAAACAGTATAAATATGATTGTCAAACTCTTCGATGCATATTTCTTGCTCACGATAGTATTTCACCACATTGAGTCCCTCTCTGGTCTATTCATCTCCGTCTTTTGTAAATGATGGGTTTCATCAAGTAAATGATTCATTAATTTCTTCCTTGGTCTTGAACATATTTTTGTCTGCATCGGGTTGACAAAGATCAGATGTTTGATAGAAAGCTTCAGCTATAGCCTATACGTTTTATTAATTCCAAATCGCACAAAAAAGTGCTTGACTTTATCAACGGGGCATTGGATTTGTTCACTTTGCAATAAGCAGTTGAGACGATTATCTTAGCATTGTTTATACAATACACGCATTTGATATTGCATGCTGGCGAAATGGTCGCTGATCATTAGTTTCATTATGTTCACCAAGACTGTAGAATTATATTATGGTAATTAAATCAACAGGATTTGGTAAACACTTTTCACGACCTGGCTATTATTCTGATTAAAGAAAGAGTGTTAGGACCGCGATGACAAATCCAATCAGAACGAATACAATAAATATAGATACATTCTTATAAACCTGCTACTTATAGTCAAAATAATAAAAAAGGTAACAGAAGTGTCAATAATTTAGTTTATTTTTCAATATATCTTAGCCAAATGTTTTGATTTTATATTATTATTGTCTCTAAACACGTTTCTGGTAACTAGATATTCCATTTCTCTTTCGCGAACCTATACGATGAGTGTTTACATTGTAGGTGAATTGCAGTTCTTTACATAATGAGAGTTTTCATTTCAAAAATTAAAAAGTAGTAATTCATAGTGAAAAGGGTCAAAAGGCACATTGCCTATTAAGTACCAACATATTAAAAGTTTATATTTAAAAGTTTAGACGCGGAAAATGAGCTATCCATTCTGATAATTGACGTCAATGGTCTCGATGTTTTCAGTTTATCATATACGACTATATCTTTACGGTACAATTATGCAAAACAATGCCACCACACACACGCATAATGTCGAACTTGGTTGAATGATGTATACGACAGTCAACTTAAGGTAATGTAACACAAACAAAGTTTGCTAAATGTATGGGTAGAATTAAGTAGAATATAAAATATTAATGCAATTCATGCCATTTAGAATGACAGTCGAAAAGTTTCTCTGCGTTTTCTTTAATTTTCAATTCTCTCAGTTTGTGTTTGGGTGCTTAGTTTTAAAATACATGATTTCTACTAGAACAGACGCTTATTAAGGATCATTAGGGAATGTTCTGCCAAGAGAGCTATTTTAGAAATATGTTGATTGGGGATCGATGAAGTTGAAACGAAAACAGCATTGTTTCTCATTAACGTTAGTTTGATTATAGGGTAAACCCGGATCTTTTTTGTATTAGTTCGGACATTTAAATGATTGTGTTTTGGCAAATTGTTCTTATTATACGTTTCTTGGTTAATATATTATTTATACGGGTGTACGGGTGGTTGCGTAACACTTTCTTCAAAAGTCGTTGGATGAATTGGACTGGAGTTTGAAGATTTCATAACTAAGGAGGAACTTCGAATAATACAATTCATGAAATTCAACTATTTGACATGTTATGATTACATTTTTTCTTTCCATTTATTTCTTTGTTACATTTTCAGATCGCCATGTTACTTAATAAGTGGTTGTCTGAGAAAGCACTTACAAGAACAAGTAAATAAGAAATTCACAAAACTGCATCCATTTGAACAAATATAAATTTCTCACATAAAGAATGCTTATAATCAAACATGTGCTCTCATTGCAACACCAAGCATAATAAACGGTAATAACAAAACAAACCGAAATTTAAATTTGAAATAAATGTTTATCTTATTACAAATTTCATTGTCTTTAAGTTCTTTTCTGCTTTTTATGGTGTGTGGGTTTTTACTTTTGAGAACCAATAGTCTTTCAGAGATGCAAACAACGCATGTTATGGAAATACTTTACAACCAGGAATGAAGGAACTCCTAAGGCTAAGAATTTTAGAATCACGTCTCACCAATTCCTGTGTGTGGATATTGCGTGTTATTTTTGTTATGGTAATAAGGATGAAGTGTTCCTAATTCAGTACGCATTCATGAAGACCTCGATCTTAATATGGAATTTTAGATAATCTTCACTTCATGTCGTAAACATTCATCTCTAGAAAAATTAAAATATGACAAACAAGACCAATTGACTAAGCAATTTATTTAATTGAAATAAAACTTTTTAATTGTTAAAACAGATTGCCACATCCTGTTCTGCAATTATTTCAATGCAGTTAACTTTCCACAAGACGTTTATTAAGTTTCATAAGAGATAATTACTGCCAAGATATATCTTCAAAAAGTATGTAAATTGCGGCAGATACAATAACGTCAGATTTCTCATCTATTTTTAACAACATTGGTTTGATTATAGGTAAATCATAATATTCTTTCATCAGCTCGGAAATCCAATTACATGTTTCCTTGCCGCTTGTTCTCGTGACATGAACATACCTGGATGGGCGTTGGCTTAATTTTCAACTGCCTGGAACTATAATTTTTAGCTCCTACATCATATCATACATTGGTATATTGCACATTTTATCTATTTTGTATGCTCTTCCAATCAAAATAGCTTTTTTGTATATTGAAAATGAGTGAGAGTAAATAAGTCATGTCCTAACTTTGTTCAACTGTTGCAATGTTAAACAAAGTTAATGATTTCTTCTCTTTTGAAAAAGTTAATGTATGTATTGTCAACTATTAACAATTAGCTCATGTCATCGTTTGTTCAAATGAAGCAACCGAACTCTTGCATTTCTTGAACATGAACCTTAGTCACATGGAGAGAGGGTTGGATGAAAAGTTTAGTTCAATGATCACTTGTCCATTGAAACAGGCAATTGTTCAAAAAAATGGATATCGTTGAATAAAGGCTGTAATTGTTGTAATTGTGTCACGTCATTAATGATCTTAAAGGGAAAGATAATAGAAGGGTCGTAGAAGATAGTTATCAGTACAGTGTATCACACAGCTTTAATCATCCTACCTGTGATATGCTCCACCTAACAGAAAACAACAAGAATGTGGGACCTATAACTACATAAATTAGCTTAATATCTTCTATGTATCAGTCGAAATCGTTAAAATATAAGTCAGTTTGGTTTTCTATTGATCAGATTGAATTCGTACCAGTTAATAGCAAGACTACATACACACATACATACCACATCGGACATGTGTCTTATCTGTATATTTCTGATAAACTGATCGTGATTAATGGGTTCTTGTAAGCACGTTGTGATTGTTTCCGATTGCTGTTGTAACTTCAAGAGCTTAGCAAAAATAAACAAACCAACAACATGAAGCTGCTTGTTATTACGCACCAACGCAAAGAAATTAGACTTTCGATATCGAACAGACCCAGACAAATACCATTAAAATGTGACAATGGATACGAGATATCGATGACACTGTATTAGTGTTCATATTTACTGATATTCTGTAATATTTTCATTGTCTATTAATTGTAGACGGTAAGGAACAAAATGTCATGATCTTATACAATGTGTTTGCAGGACATTTTTTAAAACATATGCTCATGGTACCTGGCTATTTTTATATTTTAATCCGTATTTGACGTAGTGAAAGTGTTTAACAGAACATAAAATGTCCGTGTGCAATGCACATAATCAAATTGAACGTATGTTTATTTAACTATCTATACGTGGCTTTATTTCGTCTTTGGCATGGCAGGTTGTTGCCATTCTATGACGTGTAAGTGTAACAGTTTAAGTAAATGAGTTTATTATATTCATCATTTTTAGGTATTCTACTACTGTATTGGTCAATTTTTCAAATCCACCATAGAAGATATTTGAGAAACAACAATTGTTCAGGTTGGAACATGTACCTACGCAAGGGAAGGGGCTTTTCTGTATTGCATTCATATGAGACGTGCGTTTCGAAAAGGGAGAGCAAACCGCTGACTGTCTTGTGTTCTTTTTGTGGTAGAACCTTCCTACATACATGACAGCTGTTTATTCTAAAGGGTGATTACCAACTTGTATTTACAAACACGAAGTCATTGTGTGTTTGTTACATTTATAATGACATTTATAAATTGCAAACTTTAAGTAACATATCGGTTATTTAATTTGTAAACCTGGTAAACGCAGGGTTATAGCAATATTGTGTCTATACTATTTGGTTTTTAGTATATTTGCTTTTGGTACAGATTTTTGTCAATAATCTAAGATCATTTCATTAATTTGTTTCTTCATTTTTTCATTTTTGTTCATTTATCTTTCCTTCATCAATTTTTCCATTAATGTATTCCTTCATGAATGTTTACATTTTTCATTCAGGATCTTAAATATGGATATACTATTATAATCGTTTATCGTTATCATTACTCATTGTATGCACAGTTATCCTGCTATCTGTAATAAACTGAATCTGGATTTATATTCAACGACTAGCTAGAAATGAAATGCCTATGGACCGCTAGATGTGTAGTTATACCTCAAATGATGAACTACTGTCCAAAGTTGAGGTGACCCCTATTCCTGAAAATAGATGGCAGAGATGTCTGTGTTGGTATAGTTACGTGGCATGAAAAGATTATTGCAGCTGACTAAAAAGAGTCAAACAAATTGAATTATATGGCTGCAAGGGGAAGTCCACAGTCATGAGGCCATAAGAGAGGATTTCAAGATTAAACGCATTACTTCGCTTTGCCCAGAGTGATTGAATTGTGAAAAGACAAACCCATGCAGCATGGACATACGACGCTAAAAGATGATGAAGATAGAATGACATGGAACAACAATTACTTTGGTATTCCAATTTAAAGCAATATATATACAAGAGTTGTATAGCAAGCTTACATCATCCTAAACCCCTTCGTATACACCCAGGGCATGTAGAACGTCATCGCCAGAGCTATTCCTAGAAATATTAGATACAACTTAGTGTGAGCTTCTTCTGTGACAAGAAAAACTGTAAGGGTTATGTTACGTGATATTTCACATCGATGCTCGGATAAAAACTTACAACAATCAGAAATACAATTTAGAGACTGTTGTTCTCATTGATTGCTTCACTTGCGAAAAAAGCGTAAAAGCCATATTTCATGATCTGAGAAAATATACAATTGATTTTGGTTTATTCAATAATAAGTATGAAATAAAAAATAAAATCTCAACTTTGTTAACATGAAAATACTATCATAATGACTGTTTTCGTAAAAATCCTTGATGAGGATGCTGATGCATCGAAACTACCGAGAAAGAAGAAGGCCAGTCTAGACGTTAGACTTTTCCATACTATGTTATGACAAAACCATAACTTATACCAATTTATAAATAAATATATTATAATGAAATGTAAAGTCATGTCTAACACAAGTAGATATGTTATCTAGAAACTCTTTTTTTTTAAAGTATGTTTTAAAAGTTTCAGTTTTGCCCAGTACCAAGTTGAGAACAATGCTGCCGCCATGTGACCTATTTATGGTCAAATAGATTATCATAATATCGTAGAATGCAAAGACAAAAATAAAGTCAGACCAATAGTTTAGTCGTTTAGACCGTAAAAGTTGAGTATATAGACAAATACATTACTACTTGAGACACCTTTCAGTACTTTCTACAAGCCAGTAAGACTGTGTTATTTCACTCGGTAGTTTCGTTGATGGAATTCACACTACATAAACCTTGTATGGGACCACGAAATCCAAGCAATCCAATTTAAAGCTTAAAGATTCGACCGAGATTATCTCTCTGCAACAGTTGTCAGAACCAGTCATTTGTATTGTAAGAATATTGCAGTAGAGTGCTCTCCCTTGGACCACGATGTTACACAATGGGTTATCTCTTTGGATCATATGAGGCTTTTAGAGAAGTCATGTCGTCGAAATAATATCAATACAGTCGCAAGTTATTTGTCAAATTAACAGTGTTGTGGTCGGGTAGCTAGGTAACTACCCGGGTGGGGTAGGGTAGCTACCCGAGATCTGGACCGGAGTCCGGGTGGGGGAGAGGTGGGGTAGCGTAAAGTTCGGGTGGGGTGGGGTAGCTCCCCAAGTACTAG
>JAUUEB010446735.1:0-11862 GCA_032362205.1 Clione limacina | reverse complement strand
AAAGAGACATAAACTGCAAATATGATTAATTCCCTTTGAATTGTAAACAAACTAAAGTTACCTCCCATTACAATTTTCTGTTCCCCCAGGCAAAATGGCCACCAGCAGCCGCTGTATTTCAAGCATTTTAGTGGACACAATAAATTTTAAAAACATGATAAATTATGTAAAGTAATAAGTGTATTTCTATGTGTAAATACACTGACACTTAGCCTAACAAATAGAAGATATTCCTGGCTCTGGCTAATGTTACATATCGGGATCACATTTGATATCGGGTTTTTTGTAGGGTCAAAACAAGATTTGACATTGGATTCTTTTTATAATCGCAGAACAACTTCATTTAAAAAAACTGAATTCCCCATGGAAGGAAACAATATCAATGATCTGTTTATTGCATCCATCTCAAACAAGAACACGAAAATATTTGAATTTTAGTATAAGGTGGCCATATTTGGATTATCATTTGAAGAGAGTGCGTTTGATTCAAGTTTCCTTTCGTTTTGAATGTAGATATATATACTATGTATATTCACACCAAATACTTATTACCGAAATAAAAATATTAGACCGATACGGCGGTTTTCTGCAAAAAAAAACGATTTCAATTTGGTTTGTACATATCTTTAGTAACATTTTCTGTCTTCAAATTGCCGATTTTTCTGAAGATATGACACTTAGCAGTACGATTGCCCAGCCAGAGCCAGTGAGCTAGAGTCGGAAGGATGTTCAGGGGTTGAAACCGGAGCGGAAACAGACAGAAACAGACAGAAACAGACAGAAACAGACAGAAACAGACAAAAACAGACAAAAACAGACAGAAACAGACAGACATAGACAAACATATACAGGCAGAGCCAGGCAGAGACAGACAAAGACAGGCAGATACAGACAAAGACTTCTCCGAGAAAACTCAAGGTGAAAATAAAGTACCATACACAAAAATAATAGTTAATAACTTTGAATATGTTAAAAATAATAATAGTAGAGAATTCAACATAACAAGTAAATCTTTCTGATGTCAAGATATTGTTTGTTCCAATATCTTAATTAATTGATAATCGTACATCTGTAGTGACAGGGGCTGCTTGATTAAACCAAGGGAAAGCTAAATGTTATAAAACAGAGACATCTCATTAATCTAATTAAAGCGTGCGTGTTAAGATGTCGAAGCGGGCTCCATGCATGGAAAAGATGGGAGCGTTTGATAAAAATGGTCTGCCGCTCTGATGTCCGATTCAATCTGGTTTCTCGTCATCGAAGATCATCGGCTAGTGACATTGCTCATAAATTTGGCTTTAGATGCTTATTAATTCAAAATGTCCATAAAACAGTTGATGTAATTGAACATTTTCTATTTAATATGATCAAATGAAGGGATCTTAAGTAAACATTTTTAAAGATTAGCAAGCACGTTTTGTATAGACTGATTAATTATGAAAGGGCTTACTCGAGCGTCCAAACATAACCAAATTGATAAATAAAAAACGATGAATTATTTTTAAACGCTTATTATTATATCTACTTGTTACTCGGCCCCGTTTAGTTATAGTAAACTAAATCGAAGAGCAATTTAAACACTTTTTTTTCATAATATTTCTTTCTCATTATTCTCCGTCTTGCATACAGTAAAGTAGTTAAGGCGTACAGTCAGGCGACGCGTTATGTAACTCGACGCCAGTGTTATATAATATAATTTTACTATTCAATCGTATTGAATTACGAGAATAATTGGATTGCTTTACACCACTAATTTCGTCAGTTCTTCTTATAATTATACCCAACGTCAAAACGTTTACTCTTTAGGGAATTGATTCCCTTTTATTTAATGGCTTTGCGCCAATACGCCCAATTAAAAAAGTCGGCTCTGCTTTTTAACACCCTTTCGTGCTCTCGGTGTGAGCGTTTCGCTCCAATATGTCCCCCTCTCCCATTTGCGAATCCTAAAAACGCATAATATATAACCGTAGAAAATAACGGGAATACTTTTTTTTTACTCTCAGTGGACTTTTTCTGTGGATGCTTGCATCCTCATGATAACGGACCCTGTGCGTTAATTTGTAAAGTTTAATATTTCGAGCGCGAAAAGTTAAAAGGCTGTGGAGTTTTCAAAAAAGCTAAATTAAGTACCTGTATTTATCATTGATTGTTCTTTCCTTTTGTGGTTATAAATGCGCAAAAATAAATATAAATATAACCAAAAGGAATTTATCTGTTTGAGCTAATTCAATACGCAAAGCAATAGAATAACACATATGGAGTAATAAACTCATCCATTACATATTTAAGTATTTTAAGTATATATATATTAAAGAAACTAACAGAAGAAGAAATAAAATGACATAAAACAATCAAATACATGTCCTGAAACGGGTAAAATATTTGTTAATGTCCTTATTTACTAAGAAATACAACCAAAAGCTGTGCAGTAAATAAAAAAGTGAAGAAAATCAAACCGTTATAACTATTCGATCGAAGTAGCTCACCTTTTTGTCTTTGAATATAAGCAAACACAGGACATACTTATAAGCTGTGGTGTGCGAAATGAATCCTGAAATGGGAAGCAAGACCACCTTAAACAAATAACTAAATTATTACTTATAAGCTACCAAGCTTGCGATGGTTTAAATGAGAATGTCATCTCTGGTCGAAACTTCATCTTCGTCTCTACGACATTTACCAAGGGTGGTCAATAATGTAATATCTAACTCCTCTTACTCACTTCTGCTTCCGATTACGAAGCGTAACTCTCGTTTAAAGGTTCAATGTTATGTGCTAAAATAGTGTCTGTATGATATGTTAAGAGCTTGGTTTGTTTCGTTAGCCAGCCAACCAGCAAGCCAGTCAGCCAGACAGCCAGCCAAACTACCCATCTTGTCAACCAGCATGATAATAAGTAAGCCGGTAAACCTAACAGCAAGCCAGTCTGTTATCCAGCAAGCCAGCCAGACAGACTACCCATCTTGCCAACCAGCATGATAGTAACCAAGCCAGCCATCCAGTAAGCAAGCTAGTCAGCCAGCAAGTCAGTCAGTCAGCCATCCAGCTAGCCAGACAGCCAGCTAGCCAACTAGACATCCATTCAATCAACCCATTCATTTATCCAGCCAGCCAATTAGTGAGTGAGTGAGTCAGTCAGTGAGACCACTATTGGATTGATCAGTGTCAAACACATAATTGTGCATGTGTTTTTAATAATTATAGCGTTTAGGTTAATAAGAATATTAAATTTATTAGTTTTAGGTGGCCATTTTTGACATGTCATATTATTGTTAGTCTGAAGTGTAGGAAACAGTCCCCAAAATTGTATTCCGTCCATAGCTTTACGCTGTTCAATAAGTATGATTAAGACGAAAAAATACACAACTGAAAAGAATAAGGTTATACAAACCATTGAAAATCACGAGTTTATACTGAGACGATCAACAAACCGATCTTCGCATGATTTATGGAGAGGTGGGATTAGCAACAAAGATTCCGTTTCTGCAGACAATTAAGAAAAGTATGATTACTTGGTATTATTTATAACTTGTAGATTTTGGCTTAGCTGGAGGTTTCATATTTAGTATCTAAAATACTTGTATACAAAAGCTTAAACGACAAATTTCTAGACGCAAAACATCACAAAGGGGAACAGATTCAATAATAAAATGAGAATAATTTGGAAAAAGCAATAAAGAGAACTGCTATAAGTAAAATAATAAAACAAAAATATAAAAGAGTGTACCATTTCTTAGTCACCCTGTTTACAAGTATCCAAACTGAGAGATTTAATAATACTTTGATAAACATTGCTCCCTGGTCTAAACATGACAAGACAAATAATACACATACACGAGTTCAGACATAATTGTTAATGGTGAGTTAAGCTTCATGAATATGTTGTCAATTTATTTACTCTTGATTTCATTACCTATAAAAATTAAACAAGTCCCACGAATAAAATTTACAAATTGCGACGTTAATTAACAATATGACATAATTAATACTAAACAGAACATATTGAACACAAACAAGTGACATGTTTTACAAAGAGTACTCAGGACCACCTAATGTTATATATTAGGAAGATGTAATGTAATACAGCGGAATTATGTTTCAAAGGAAGGAATAAAACACGTTTTACAGTGTTTACCTAGATATAGAATTAAACACAATCAGCTTACGCATCAATTGTATTCGTTTTTAACAAAATCAGGACAATAGATAGGGAATAGTCGAGTCATTATTTATTAAACAGAATCGAGCTTGTAAAAAGATATTGTTGAAATGTATTTTCATTGCGGAAAGAATAAGCTTAAAACATATTCAAAGGTGAATTATGCATCCGTTAGAACTAGTTAATTCAGAAAACTGTTTCGTGTCATCACACATAGGGCTAATCAATTTATCTATTGAAAGTGCAACGACTGACTTACATGCCTACCCATTCCTCGTTTACATGCACAATCGTTGTGGCTAAGGATAGACTTACATCACGTTCGTGAATTATTCATGAACTGTAAGTCTATATCTAAAGGAGGCATCCTCGTTATAGAACGCGAGGGACACATTACATAACGCACATTGGATAATCAATTATACAAGATGGTTATAATATATTTCTTGTAACAAAGTTATATGACTAGTGTTATTGCTTTCACCAATCCTTGTTATAAAGAAGATTTAGTGAAAACAAAACAAAACGACGTTCTATCGCCAAGTTATATAACGATGTGAGTGAACAACTATATTTCTTGTAACAGTCATTATCTTTGTTTTATTTGATTACGACTGAACAGCTTGAAAGTACAGAAATTCAAAACTATACTAATTATACTTATTAGATTTCATTGTTACATTGATACAGTAGTTGACCCCTTAAAATAACCAATCAATATCGTGATCAAAATATGTATCATGGAAACGATTTCGTACTTGAAACAATTATCAAACATGAACTAAGGGTCTATTTAGACACTTTACATGCCTTAATAGATGATAAGTAGGGTTTGAAGAATCGCAATTTCCTGTTTCTGATGACCACCCTATTACAAATCTACCCTCAAACCTTTTGAACAAAAAATGATGAATCAATCCTCAATCGTAATGAGTTTTGTTTATGTATATATGGTTGTATAATATTATAAGATTATAAGAAAGAAACGCTATGTCCAGAAATAATTATAGCATCAAAAGACTTAATATACAAACCAATAAGTAAAGTAAAAGCTATTTTTGAGTTGAAGTTGTATACACATATCTGTTCAAATATAAGATTTTTTATGAAGGTCTACATGTTGGTAATAATCAATAAATCCTCCAAATACATGTGTATATTTCAAGCAATAATTGTATGTATATCTTAATCCAATTCATCTAATTGCTTTGCTTGTTCACTAAAAGAGGAACCAGGTGACCAAGTCCCATTAGACCTGAAGGCCTTCTTAGATCTACTTTCGCTACAACCTCGTCTGAACATCGAACAACCATCAAAAGAGAAACGCCCAAAAAGCTAGAAAGGTACAACCTCTTTGTAAATGGAACAAAAACAGAGGAAGGTGAGGCTCCAGACCGACGTCCCCCTCCACCACCACCTCCTCCACCTCTAGTAGACCCTGAAGATAAAATACTTTGGTCCCCTTTGGATTGGCTACTTCCCCCCAAGATGAAAGCACCTGAACCAAGCTACAAAAATATCCGACTCCTAGGAACAAAATTAGACTCAAAATCCGACATTCAAGCCAGGAAAGCAAAAGTATGGAACCCTTTAAAGAAATGTGAACAATACTTCAGATCCAAAAGACTTAGTGTGTGCCACAAAGTAAGAGTGTTCAGAACGTATGTGGAGCCTATCCTCCTATATAACTCAGAGACCTGGACCTTAACATCAACACTTGAAGACTATTTAGACGCCTTCCACAGGAGACTTCTACGCATATCCATCAACTGTAGATACCCTAAGATCATTTCTAATGAGAAACTTTATACCCTTACCAATGAAATTCCAATTAGTGACAAAGTTAGAAAGAGAAGACTAGTCCTCTTCGGACATATACTGCGCCTACATCCCGAAACACCAGCACAAAAAGCCCTCAACTACTATATAACCCCCCAGAAACGGCCAGTTGGAAGACCAGTAACAACTTGGATTTCCCAAATCACCAAAGACCTTCATAAAACAATAGTGCACCATCATATCGAGACCCCCCTAAACCAAGTCTCCCTGGAAAAACTGAAGGTCCTAGCAGCAAATAGAACTCTTTGGAGGGAGGAGGTAGCGAGGAGTAAGGAGAGGAATCTCTAGGAGCTCCAGCACAGTGAGACAGTCAAACCATGAAATAACAAATTCTCAACCATCACTTGTAAATCTTGTTATAAAAGTTACGCAATTCTTCCCATTAAGTAAACACACTTGTTTTTACATTGCAAAAACTGTTTTTGAACGGTATACTGAATAAGAGTTGTACATCTTTTTGATATTTTTCTTCATCTCATTCCATTTTATTTCTTTGATGTTTCTCACAGAGAGTTCTGTAAAGCAGCGTAAAGTTGTCTTCCTGGCCCGCACAGTGCCACTTGTGAAGCAACAATGTAAAAATCTGCTGACATTTCTTGGCAGTAAATACCAGGTAAATTCAACTTTTAATAATCTTAGTTATTTTTGTTGTAGTTGCCTTATTAAGAATGCCCTTCCTTGTCTTCTGCAATACCATACTATTATAAGTAGTGTTTTCTTCATTAAGGAATGGATGATTACAGTTGTTTTTTGTTTAGTAACTAGTTTCACACCTCAGTTCCTACCAACATCTTTGGATAAGGTGGGCACCTCATACACAGAATATGAAAGAATAGTTAAACTATTATAAGATGGTGACCATCATAAAAAGGTTAACATAAAGGAAAATAATACTTTGGTTCACGGTCAAAAGTGGAAACCAAGACCAGTGTAACTGTACATGTACCATAGATTATACATAAATGTTTGTAGGTACATCAAAGGGGATTATTACATGGAAGAATTGTCACCAGGCCTGACTATCACACAGATTACCTGGGTTTGAGTCCCAGGTTGAGCCCCACATGTATGTGTAACGGTTGTCCTTGTTACATGGGGTGTATAATGATGTATTGTCTTTGGAAAAGTATTCACTAAATTGATCTCACACATGGAACCATTGCTCTGTGGCTTGGATACCTCAACAAACACATGTGTCATTGGGTACCAGCTTGTTATCACATCTCAGGCACGTTGAACCTCTCTCCCTCCCCTTCTCTCTCTCTCACACACTCTCTCTCTCTCTCCTTTGTCAGTATTTTTGAACTTATTTCATGAATCTTTTGAACGCCATTTATATCTCACCAGATCACTCATGTGACAGGGGGTTGTGAGTACAGCATGCAGGTCCACTGGCTGTTAGAGGAGTATGATGTGATCGTCATGACTCCACAGATCTTAGAGAACCACCTCAAGTTTGAGCTCCTGCCCAGCCTAGAAGTCCTGTCTCTCATTGTCTTTGATGAATGCCATCACACAGATAAACAGGCATCTTACAACAAACTTATGCAACATTATCACAAGACAAAAATGAAGAATGGAACTCAAAACTTACCACAAGTAAGGCTTCTGTCAGTATTTATAAATTAAAAATGGATTTTCCTTAAATAAGATAATGGGTGGTAGCTTAATCCTATATCTGTCAACAGCAGTTTAGATAGGCCAACTTGTTGATTTTGTGCTGTAATGGGTCTCAAAAACCACTGTTATACCGTACGCTGCTAGGACCAAGCAATAATGGAATTTAGACAATCTACATTCAGATAGATAATATAATAGTCCTAGTTCAATGTGTTTTTGGACAAAAACAAGCCAAAATTTTAACAGAAATCAAAATATACTGACTTTCCAATCAAGAGTGTCACTTACGTAATGCAGTTTCCTAATAAATTATATTACTTCCTGTAAACTTTGATGCTAATAGGTGCAAATTGGCAAAGTTATAAAACCTTTGTTCAAGTGATACTTTTTATTTGAAACTTTGTATGAGAAAGCATTTTTGAGATCTGAAAGTGATAGACGCAATTTTGATATACCACATAAGCTGTGATAATTGTAGTAGCGGTGAAGAGGAGGGTTGTCCATATCTTGATAATTTAAGAAGATCTTCTAGCAGAAAACATTGAAAAACATAAAATACATTTTTCAATACAAATATACATATCCTGAAAATGTTTTCTAAGCAATAAGAATGCATAAATCTTTATGGGCATGCTTAGTGGAAGCTCAAAGTTTAACAATATTTTAGAAAATGTGTGACCTTTAAATGAAACCAATGGTGATTTTTTTAATCAAATTATTTTTTTCAAATATTTTGATATAATCCATTTTATTAACCTTCAGGAAACATATGGTTTCAGGGCCTTATTACTTCATGATTCCAAGCCCTTTTCTAACATGTGTGCAATTTTTTAAAAAACATAGCCTACCACCACAGAATTGGAGCCATAGCTTGAGGGTTTTCAGCTGGAGCCGAGGCGCAATTTTACTGTAATTTTATTAAAAAAAAGATACCAAAAGTAAAGCCAAATAAATCTTGATTCCTGGCAATACCAAAAGTGTAAAACTTATTGGTCTGAAATAATACTTTCTACCAAAATGACAATTTTGAAATGTATTTTCTCAAGTCAATTTTTTCAAAATTCAAAAAAAAAATGTTAAATGCCGAAGGTGCCGGAGCCGACTTTTTATGACCTGCGGCTCTGATTCCCTGCCTACCACCACACATGAATAATATTGACAGTTAAAGAGTTTAAACACATGTTCTCCATATCGGCGAATGTATTGTATTCAATATTGCTTCATTGGCTTATATTGTTTTATTCTTGATTAGAGTGCATTGTGCTCCAAAAGTCTGATAGTTGCTACATGTGTGTGGATGGAATCAACAAGCTGGTAAAATATGACTGTGTTAAGCAAAATAACTCTTTTCTTCCAAGTATGCTCTGTGCAAGTTGGTATTGGGCTGACAAAAAATTAAAACTTTGTGAGGATTCATTTTGAATTACAGTCAAGACAAATATGTATGACATTTAGTATTTAAGTTCTGAAATCAATTTATTTCTATTCAATAACATATTTGTTTTGTTTCACATCAACTGCCAACTGTACAGTAGTCAAATAATCACAGTGCAGTGCCAGTCTTCAGTAGATATTATTTTGTGGGTTTTGTCTTCTACCTCTTCAGATAATTGGATTGACTGCCTCATTTGGTGTAGGGAAATCTACAACAGGTACAAATGGGGCTATTGGTAATATCGTAAAGGTTTGTGGTAACCTGAATGTGAGGGAGATTACAATTGTCAAGGAAAATGTTGATGAGTTGTTCAGACATGCTCCTGTACCTGTTGAAGGTGAGTTATCTCTCTTTACTCTCTTGTGATGTCACAAGATATCATTTGGGCTAGACCCTAAGGCATTGTGTGGTTGTCTGCACCATCTCTTTGATTATTCTGTGCGTCTGTTTCTATACCCAGTCTAGTCTTGCTCCTGGAACACATGGTCATGGGGTGACATAGATAACTTCAATTTAAGTAAAGTTTAAGGCATCCATTCAATAGAAATACAAAAAAGATAAAACAAGCAAGACAGAGATATTTTGTTTAGAAATATCTTTTTTTGCGTAATAAGTTATAGTTATTGTTTACAAAATATGGTCATATTTCATATTGGGGTATGTCATTTTTGAGAACACAACTCTCTCTCTGTCTCTCTCTCTGTATCTCTCTCTGTCTCTCTCGCTCTCTCTCTCTCTCTCTCTCTCTCTCTCTCTCTCTCTCTCTCTCTCTTGTTCTCTCTCTCTCTCTCTCTCTAGCTCTCTCTCTCTCAAAATTTCCTAACAGCTGTTGGTAAAAAAGAATAAGAATATCTTTGCCTGCGAGTCTTAAGATGTATTAGGCGACCACTTCTTAATGTTTTGGTGCAGGGGCCTAGGGGCTGGGTATTTTCTTTTAGTATTTTGATCAGTCTCTTTTCACAAAGCGCCTCATACAACCTGTCAAATGAGTTGTACTTATCACATACAACAGGCTGAGGGCATGTCTTCTTTTCTGTTAGCATAGAGCTGAGGTCCTATTCATATGCAAAAGTAACATGTTGAATAAGGCTTTATTGGGCCTGTATTGCTTTATACTTGTCTAATGTCATATGTTGTCAAACTGTAACACTGGCAGTTTAAATATCAGAGTACCTTGTGAAGTCAGATAGCTTCCACCCTCTGGGTGGAGGGATGCACCAAAATGTTAAAACATGAGAGTGTATAGCAGTTGGCTAACTCGAAATCAGTCCTCTTGGTTTGCTCTCGACCAAGTTGATTCTGCCTGAGTTGGTAGCAGATGAACGATACAAACGATACAAACAAACTTTACATTTCAAGATTTCCCCTGCACTTTTAAGACACCAATTGACCTGTCTTTTCTCGTTTTCTCTGTTGTTACCAACGGAGGCTGTCAAGCAAAAGTACATAACACTTTTAACTCATGATTAACAACCCATTGTCTCCACGACTAGATAGTGGCAACCAATGTTATAATTGATTTTTTTTATTTTATTTCCAGAGGATGTGGACCTGACACCACGACCAGACAATGACAACGTTGTGGAAAAGATAAGGTCAATGATGGACACATTAGAGAAGACAATCAAAGCTTGTGCAACAGGTTAATTTTTACATGGAATTTGTTTTTTCTCACACTAGTTAGTTTCACTCTTCAATAATAGATGTCACAAGTTGGCATACACACACACAAACACACACATGCATGCAAAATCACTCACCTCAAAAGACAAAGCTTGGTATTGTTATAAAGTCAACAATTGTGTGTTAAAGATATTTCTTTATATGATACCACTCACCTTTAATGATAGAGGTTTTTAAAGTGAAGAAAGGCACAACATGTAACAAATCACTACTGATAATTTGTCGTGGGTCCCAAAATGAGTGTGTTATTGTTTTTTTCATGGGATTACACAGTCCGACCAAACAAAAATCCTTCTCAGTTTCCTGGGAAGTATATAAGGAATACATTTATGTTATTTCACTGTCTAAAGTTAGGTACCCATTAACACCTGGGTGTAAGAATATTTAAGTCTTAAATTTAGACAATCTAAAAGGAATGTACTGTATGCAAAGGTTCTTTTCATGTCACTGTTCCCTAATTTTTTTGACTGTATTCAGGGTAAATAGATGACATTGGCTAAGCTCCTGTTATATTAAATAAAGACTATCAAGCACTGTTGACCCATCATATAATTATTGTTTTACCTTCTCTCTCCTATAGAAATGGAATGTAACGATGTCCTTGGTTACTTCCCCCTTCCTTACAACAGAAAACATCCATCATATGTGCAAAATGTTGTCTTATTGCAACAAGCTGCAGAAATGTTTACGTCTCGTGAAGCTCACATCAAGTACAAGCGACAAATTATTGTGTATTCAGATTGGCTTAAGGTAAACTAACACTTTTTTTCATCATACCAAGTTAACACAAATATATTATGTACACAGCAGAATTTTAACGGTAAATCACTTTGGAAGTGCAATGGTCACCGAATGAAATATAAGTGATCCCTTTATTCTCACATGTTCATTTTACTCATTCGAATTTATACCCTTTCATTATTATTAAATTATATCGAATGTAAATTTGCACGTTCCTGTCAAATTAAAAATTTTGCCCATTTCAATAAGAAAAAGGCACACAACTTTACCATATTCTAATGTTATACATACTTAAATCATATATGCAACCGGCCTTGATGGTCTTTACCGACTGAGGAATATGGCAGCCAACAAAGAGTTTGGTGTGCTGTCATATCTCGTGGCA
>JAUUEB010446624.1:0-11863 GCA_032362205.1 Clione limacina | reverse complement strand
TATCAGGTCATTGTGCACGAAACTCTTCATGTAGCACAATTTTGAAAACTGCCCACTTTCTTTTGCCCGCCAGTGTAGAAGTATCACTGTCGTAGTTAAACGCAAATAGTCAAACAGTTATGAGGAGGGTCAGTTAAAAATATGACAATATATTAATTTTCTAGCTCATTTATAAGAATTTATTTTTGAGAGTCAGTGTATTCATTCTTAGTGTAAATTTTGATATTTATATGTTGGCAAAAAAAGAAGAAGACTCTGATTATGATATGAATATGCTCAAAACTTTAGCTTACTTAACAAAAGTAAGAACAAAAACATCGGCGCATTCTTATCAACACCTTTATCAGATGGAATTGAATACTTTGATGCAAGGGAACAGCCGGATTCGAACCGGGGACCTTCTTGTCCTCCCGGACAGATGCTCTACCACTGAGCTATATTACCTCTTAATAAAGTAGCAAATATATAGCTATATATTCTACCTTTTTGACATGCTTGAGTGAAAACTAAACCAGGGTGACCCGCCATGCGTGGTACTATCTGAAGTCACAACTATGACTAAACATGAAACTTGAACCAGAAATAAATGTAGACCATTTCTGTAATGAAATCAATGAAGCAACAAGAAAAGGGTTCAGCTTTTTATCGGTTGACATGCACAGACTAGGTAAAAAAGTCAGAACAATTGCACAATGCATGTCAATCATTGTTCAACAATTACTTCTTATTTATATCTATGATCAAGATGATTATCATCTATTTTTTGATAAGATCACTTTTTGTGACAGCAATCTTATTTTTAACATGCATTATATTGTTTATCGAGATCATTTCTTTAAAAAAGAGTTTTTGAAAAACTTGTTAGATGAAATACTCAGATCTCTAATTTTCCACAGAAATTGACCGAAAAATATCCTCAGTACTTTGATAAATGTAAAGAATAATTATAATATAGAGCGTTTATATAGCGCATTTTTCAGTCAGAGACTTCCTCAATGCGCTTTACAATATATCACCCGACAGCCAACAAAGACACACATATACTTTCAGAATACATAGACCATTCACTTCGACGGAGACACACATGTACATTCAGAGTATACAAGGAGTCAGCCGGTTAAGCGAGTAAACTATACAAAGCCTATATGTCAGGTACCAGTATACACTGCTGGGTGAACAGGCGGACACGAAAGCAAATTTATCACCATGGAAATGTTTTCCCATTGCGGGGGTCGAACCCGCAAGTTTTAAGACGGCCGGATCTTTATTCCGTCGCCTTAACCACTCGGCTATCCCACAAAGAATTGAATAGTTGGTACACAATATGACATTCTAGTGACAAAACAATAGCAATCGTATAAATCGACGACGAGAAATTTTCGAGGATAGAAAAGAGAATCAGTAAGTCTTAAATAAAATTACTGCATTTCTCTCATTTAAAACATTAATTGTGTCAATTTCCATTTTTAATTTAATATTTCAACATTTGCTCCTGTTAGAGCAAAATGATGTTAAGTTTATATATTTTACACTTCTTGTGTATCTGGCACATGATTAAATGATAGTCCTAAGCTGCATATTTCCTGAATCTTCCTAACCTTGAAGAAAATCAGACTCGTAGCCAGGAGGAAATGTGGTTATTGTCACCCCGGACATTCAAAACTTGAAAATGAGTAAAAAATTGGGAAAATCTAAAGCCTTTTAAAAGTATTATTCTGCTTGAAAAGGCGGATATAAAAATTTGAAAATTTGAACATTTACGCTTATTTATTCAGAATTGTTTGACTAAAGGTTGTTCCCTCCCTTTTTAAAAATCCTTGATACAAAATAATCGTCGTGATCTGTTTCCCTATCTTTTTTCCAATCCTCATTTTTAATAGTAAATGACTTTCACAATTATGTTGAATTGATAGAAATAATCAACAAAAATATATAATTAGGAATCACCCATTGTGGAATGTATTTGAATTTAAATTATAGCATTGTTGATCAAGATTTCCTAGTCAACCGGTTAAGCGACAGTGAGTAAACTATACAAAGCCTATATGCCAGGTACTAGTATATACTGCTGGGTGAACAGGCGGACACGAAAGCAAATGTATCACCATGGAAATGTTTTCCCATTGCGGGGGTCGAACCTACAAGCTATGCCTGATCATGCAGATTCTCATGAAGACTGCATTTTCCATAAAGAGCATTCCTGAAGCCAACGTTCTTGGTTTTTACTAGATGGCACAGCTCAGCTGCAACAAAGACGAACAAGGTACATGTGGAGCTCCTGTTGATACTCATAGTATTGAGAAAGGCAATGAGTGCCAAATGGTGTTGACGTTATGTGAAGATCTGGCTAACCTTTGCGGCTATAGTGAAACGCAGGTTAGCTCCACTACGAAGCAATATCGAATGTTGATCAAGGAAGGCATTTACACTCAATCTGTTAGTGCTGTCATATGGACCTTTAGCCAGCATTCTTAGCATAAGAGAACTGAAGTTCCGTTCTATCTGATAGTGATTTCATATTGACCGTTTGCCGACTATCGCGGCAATGGAGAAATACACTTCACTTATATCTGGAAGCGATGTCATATGAGCATTTGCCGACACTTGCAAAAAAGGAAAAATGCATTTCAGTTCCATTTTTTATGATGTCATATGAAGCTTCTGTCAACGCTCAAAGGGATGAAAAAGGCACTGGTAGTATACATCTATTTGGCAGTGATCTTTTTTTCATTTCTGAAGTATTGGAATGATATCCATCCAAAGTTTCATTTCACGCCATTTAATTTTGCTTCTCGACATTGATTTTTTGCTTATTACCAAAACTTTTTCTAAGCTGGGTTTCAAAGGGGCCCAATAGAATTTTCGAGTATCTCGTTTTTGGTCCCTCCATGTTAAAGACGGTGTAGGATTCCCAGTTTTCACGAAGTCTGTCCACAAAGTTATCATGGTATTAGTCACTTTGATATCCTCAGGATGTGAAGTCTGCAGGAGATGGTCATTTTCTGGAAAATTATAAGAACAGAATGAGTTTACACAAACATTCACGTATGTTTCACTAACAAAAAATCTTTTGACTTATGGACAATGTAACTTTACCGCAGATGTTGATCGCCATCCTACTCGTGTGTTGATTTGTTTACCATAAGTTGAAAACTCAAAATTATTTTACATTATATATCTCGAGAAATTAAACTGAAATTAAACAGTAACTCAATGTACAATAAACATGAAAATCAAAAGATATTGAGCAAACAGTTATCTCTATTTTGAGTTTCAAAATATTTTTCAAAGACAAAACGATTGGCAGAAATACTTGTGTGAGAGATAACTCATTTTCCATTCAGAATAAGAAGGATATGAAAGAAATCTTGAAATGAGACTATAGACAGACAGTTAAAGAGGAAGATATAAGATAGAGGAGGAAAAACAAAATAATATGAACACAACTATATTATTAATATATATATAATGCACTTGAATAGAATATATATATATATAGAGAGAGAGAGGAATGGACATAGGGGGGGGGACTAGAGATTAGGAATTTGTGTTGCTTTAATTTTAAATCAGTTTATTTTGCACATCATAGTTATGACATACCAAACAAAAATGGCAGCTCATCTCCGTGAACAACTCCTTGCCATTTCGGGAGACTGGAAAACGATGGACGATGGGAAAAGTCGTATAAGTATGACCATGACTTTTTGTGAACTCTGCTGTGCAGCACTGCCTCGTGGCTGATTGGAGCCGCCATGTTGTAGTCACTAAGCAGTCTGCTGTAGGAATCTCGTCGTTTTCTCAAAGTTGTCTGATTCTTTCTATACAAAGCTAAAATCTCCCTTATGCAGCTAGGGACGTTCTTGTCAAAGTTAAGATAAGCTTTTAGGATAACCAGGTCATTAAAGTTGTCTTGTGTATATCCTTGGTTGTGGACATCTATAATTGTAGAACCAAGCTCGTTGCTGTTGTACCCTCTGATGGTCGGTACGTCAGCCACAAGACCTTTCTTGTAGAGCATTTCTGGTGAGACAGGTAAGAAGCCAAATGTGCCCTCAACGACAGGCAGCCAGATCATTGGTTGTTTCAAGACTGTCTGGGTAAAAAATAAACGAGTTGCATAATGTTTCATAGTTTTAATTCATTGGTTGATTGGTAATAGATTAATATTTGTTCTATTAATAATGTATTTCAGAAAAAATCTCAACCAATATCACTTCCAACAAAACTTAACTGTTTAATTTTCATAATAATCAACAATTAACTGTAATCCTTAACTTGACTTTACAAAAGAAATACTTAATCTCGATTGCCATTCGAGAATTTCATTCAAGAAGCCTGAATTGGTTTCTAATAGTGACAAGTATAACACTTGTATCCACGTTTTCCTAAAACATGTTGAAAGTTAACGGATACAATTTGTATTTAAAAATTAGAAAAACACAAGACATCGCAATTATATGAATTATGTTTATCTTGCAATATTGACTTTTACTTTGATATTGTTTGTCATATTCATCCTAAGCTCGTAACTATTAACTGTTTTACTTAACTGTTATTCGACAAAAGTGTTAACAACAGAAGGGAAATAAATCGAAATAAAAGTCTTCGTCTGTAGAAGTAAAGTTGCTTCTCTTAAAAAAAAGGAAAATACTCTATTATAATAATATCAACACTTTTTTGATTAATTGATAATTTCCGCTTTGAAAGTAACGATTGATTAATTTGTTTAACTAACATTAAATTATACCCCGTTTTGTAAGTAAATAAAAAGTAGCTAGCTTATCACATAAAATATAAACGCCGATAATTTTAATTATTGAAATCCCGAAGGCAAACATGAATATCTTTTAAATATTAAAATCACCTGAAGCCCCACACTGACGCTCAATAGATGATCTACATCAACACATCTAAGACATTCTAATAACGAAGTCGAAGTGTTTCTCAAACATCCTGAGCCTGATCGGAAATAAAAAGATATATAATATAAGTGTGCTCGTGAATACAGTTATCCTATGAATGTGCAGTAATACAATACCTGAAGAAATTAAGCAGCTGTATATATTAGATGACTTTATCTTAACATTACAGTAAGGAATGGGTTTGTTAAAGTAAAGCAAACGGTTGAGAGTTACTGAAGTGTTATGAAAGTTCAAGAATTAGATTGATCACTAAATTAAATATGAAAATAATATATTTTGGAACTTAGGCAGACGTTTTTAAATAATTAGTTTCAAAGATCAGCACATCTTTGTATTAGAAAGCTTTTTTTTCAAGATGCAGAGAGATTAAAGGCTTGCATCTTGCATTGTGTGTTAGTGTGTTCCTTGTTTATTGTGTACATGTGTCAGTGCGTGCATACGTGCGTATGTGCGTACATGCATGCGTGCGTGTGTACATGCGTGTGTTCGTACGTATATGTGTATGTATGTTTGGATGCTTGTGCGTGCGTACGTGCATGCGTGTGTGCATGCGCGCATAAGCGTGTCCGTATATGCGTATGTGTGCAGAAGTGCGTTGTGAGTGCGTGCGTACGTGAATGGTTTTTAAATTTAATATTGTTTAATTTTCATGATGTGAATTACGTTTCGTTTTTTGTTTTGATTCACCCTCTTTTCTTTATCTAACAAACTATGAAATATAACCTATAATGTTCAACTCGTAGCTTTCAAGCTCTTTATAAACAAAATTATATGAATTGATCGAGTTGGATAGTTGGATGAAAAGATTAACTTGGGGATCTATCAGTTATATAAAACCTACCTAGTCCAACAAGACGGGTTAAATTTCCGGGAGAATAGTAAGTTCTATTTGAACGACTCCACGCCCATGGACACAAAGACACACCACTCTGCATAATGGCTTTCTGGAACTTCCCTCTTGATAGAGGGGACACGAGATGCAAAGACACACTGCTTCCTCCTGCACTCTGACCAGCTAGCGTGACGTCATAGCGGTCACCTCCAAATGCTTCAATATTGTCTCGTACCCAGTCCATGGCTAATACCTGGTCCAGGAGACCAAAATTCCCAGGGATGATGGAATCTCCAGCAGATAAAAATCCAAAGATTCCAAGACGATAGTTGATGGTGACAACGACCATTCCTTTCATTGCCAGTGACGTGCCGTTGTACAGAGCTCCAGTGCCGCTGTAGTAACCTCCACCGTGGAGCCATAGTAAGACAGGGAGTTTGGTGGTTTTATTGTTGTATCTGAAAGTTTGAATTGAAATAGAATCTCTATTAGAAAATATCATCTTTGTGGTTTGGTTCGTTCTTTCTTGTTTTATTTATTTATTCCCCGAAGCGGTTTCACGTCCCGCGATGGCTCTTTTTGTAAAACAATTTTTAAATCGATTGCGAGTCGCCGCTGTGCAACACCAAATGCGAAATAGGCTGAAAATATTTCCCAATATATTGCCAAAAGTGACTTGTGGAGACGCGGGGGCTCGAACCCACTACATCTAAGGTGAAGGTCGAAAAAGCTCAACACTAGACCATCGCGACCCCTTTTTGTATGTTTTAAAATGAGTAAAGCTTACTAATTGATTACAATCCTAGTGAGAGTAGTAACATTTACGAACTTATCAAAGAGTGTAAATGCTTAGCGTGCTCTGTACGTCAGTTAAGGAACAGATTAGGTTGGACAAATTATACACTGGATTTGGCTTTTTGAACATGTGCCAGGATATATCAATTGGCGGAACATGCACTTGGGTTAAAATCGGCCTGGTTGTAGTTGAACTGGTGTGGATTCGAATCCCACTGCTGTGTTATTTGTATGACCTTTCCAAACAGTAAATTTCTTTCATAAGTTTGTTTTTAAGTTTTTTTTATTGCATAAGAAATGTCTTTCGACATTTTATTTGTCAGATTTTCTTTTTTTAGATTTAAGTGTGTACAAAGGTGACTAGTCGTCAGAAGTTCAGCAAACATTATATGAAAATTAAGTAAAAACAGCCGTTTGAACTTGAAAAGTCTTTTCAAAACTAAAGTTTGATCAATGAAATCTTTCATGGATAAGTGCAAGTTGGCAGAACGTTGGTTGTAACTTTGTGTACATATACCTTGGTGTATAGATGTTTAAGTAAAGACAATCCTCACTGTGGGGTACATCAGTGCCTGCTGGTGACCTTAGATCTTGTTGGGGACATTGTGGACTGAACTTGAGCGCATCTCTTGTCGTTGTCCATGGGTAAGGAAACCGAGGTCGGGCAAATCTTAGATCTTCTGTAATTGACAAATTTTTATTTTTATTTTTTATTACAAAACAATAAAGACAGCATAGTGAGCACTTTTAAAAGAATCTAAATAAAATTTATGACATTTCCATTTTTGTGAATTTGAACCAAATCGCTTTAAATTCTAAAAATACATTACCACGATTACCTAATATAGACATTTAAAAAGGTTGTATTTCTAGCTTTGAGAACCAAATGCTAACAGCTTTATCTGTTTTACCAACAGAAACAAATATTAGTCAATTTACCCTTAACAAAATATATCGTTTGATAGGTGGATTAACTCCTTTCCATATCACGTTTCTTTCATCTTTTGCCTGTCTCAAAAGAAGATCAGGGCTAGGTATTCAAATCCTTATAGGTCATACTTAACACTGTTAGTATCGATAAATTAAAACAGTCTTGACCTGGCGTGTTGCACAAGAGATTCATGCTAAGGTTTGTCAGTCTGGTGTCACTGAACTGTGACTTGCCCGGATGTACGAAGTAATGTCCCGGTATTCTATATAATAGGCGAGTGCACTAATCATCACAATGTTCAGGATCAATAACTGTAGTAAGGACAATATTGACCAAACCAGTCAACCTAGTGATCTTGATTAAACCTTATCAATTCGATTGTGTTATACTTACTTATTGGTGGTTGTGCATAAGGGACACCTAGAAATGTATCCAAGGTAACATCATCAGAAAGAACCCTACGTGATCCCCTCACACGGCCGTAGAAAGTTGACACTATTGGATATTTCTGTTTTGTGGTGACCTAGGGAAAGAGCATTGGTCATAAGATTAAAGTATGTTAGTCGAATACTTTTTTGCAATAAACCATTCTCGTTAATGACTTTTAAAAGGTAGCAAGATGGTCATAATACTAGAACCAATCTTTTAATTACCTCGCTTTTAAAGTGAAAATACCTAGATAATGTCGTTTTATATGCAAGAATACGTGATGATAAGTAATCTGAACTTTGAAAAAGTAGTTTCAAAATTCTTTATGGCATTCCCGATAGTATGTAAGCAAAGACCATGGCCCATTCTCTAAGTTTGCTTTTTCATTGATTACCCTGATTATAAAGTATGTCGGAAAAAGTGTCATGAGACAAATAAGCCTAAGACATATATTATAGTCCTATAATAAGACTAATAGTTCTAAGAGCTAATTGGCTCAGGCCCTCTATAATAGATGCTATTTATCAAGAAAATTATGTACAAATTGTATTAGACCTTCTCCGGAAATAATTTGAATAGAAAATTGACACTGTGCTGTTGGCTTTTAAGCTACGTAACCGATGTTGGTAACCAAGATTCACTCTATGAAGGCCTTTAGTTTTCTTAGCTTGGATTTTTGTCCGTCTTTTTTCTGGAATATGTTTTTCCCCGGGAAAGACGTCAGCTGTATACGTTACATCATACTTCTGAAACAACTATGTACATTTTCATGTACTTAAATGATAGAAAACAATGAATGTCTTCGGAATAGTGTTTTATAGGACTAACAAGTAAATTGATAGGATTTGGAATTGCAAGAAGACTACGCGGCATTAAATTAAGAAAATTAACCGTGTTCGGAAAAAAACAGACGTGAAATTTTTTTTTATTATTGAACCGCTGAGTGCTTGGTCATCGATTTTAAATGTTTAAGTAATCAAGGTATCTTTTACTCAAAACAACTAAGAAATGTTCTAGCATAGAAAGTGAAATCCCGTACCCCATTTTTGTTAAATATAAATGCTGAAGAAGAGAAAAACGACCCTTTAATCCCCTCCCCCCTCCTCAACCCTGCCAGAACGACTGTTTTGTTGAAGGGTTACATCATCAAGGATTCTTCTATCATCAACCAGCCACACACAACCTACAAAGTCCTATTTTCCATTTCCTCGCATGCAACAGAAAGTTGATACAAAGGTTCAAACCCTGTTGGGGTGACGAAAATGATATCGTACCAAGGAAGCAAAATTTTTGTTTAATTCTGATAATGCCAAACTCACATTCAGTATTGAGGAACATAGATATCCAGGGCTCCAAACTGCCAACACAAATATTAATGTCACAGTTACAAAACATGCCATGCGGAGTTAAATCTTCATCTGTTAACGATTAGAATAAGAAAATGAAATAAGAAGTGGATCAATAAAAAGTTCAAAAGTTTGGAAACATGTTTTATAAAAGTTATTTTCTTCTTTAGACATATCGAAAGTAAAACTTTTTACAGAGAAATAGTTCATTGTTTAGAAATGAACTTTTGTGTTCTATCATTCTATTATTTTTAAAATAATGACAACACTACCATTGAAGTATAATTGACATTGTTAGATTGGTTACTCACAAAAACATGTTATACAAAGTTTAACTAAAATCACGTATAAATAGGTCTTATATCCAAACGGAAAAAGAGAATTGTTAACAGTAGGATGTATAAGCAGTCAAGATTACTTGAAGTATTTGAATATAATTATCACTGCCACTTTCACATTCGTACCTAGGTATGTGCAAAAGGACAAATTCAACGTAGGTATACAACTTAATAGAAATAGAACGTATTTGACCCATGTACAATCAGTTCTGAGCTCTTGAACGTGTCATGACGTTTGAATCACGTCTTTCAGCTGACCAGTGTCCACCATTGTCCGAATCTTTTCACACTTGAAATAGTTATATCATTAAGACGACTTGAATTGTTTGACAAACGTCAGGAATATAAAGGACTGAGATAACAATCTAAGGAGAGATAAAACTGGCAATGGAATCAGAAGGCGTTGGATTGTAGGTTTAAGATTTTATAGTTTAAAGACGTACAGAAAGTAAAAGGATTGTGTGTGATAACTCATGAAAATTATACAAATCAAGTTGTTGGGTTGCCTGTTCCTGTGAGTCTTTGTGCCTTAGCATAAATAATGCTTGGTGATATGTCGTGAAACCTGTGTTCGCGGGATTTCATTGCTCAATTCTGTTTTTTTGCTTTTTATTGTCATTAAGTGTCCCAAAAACACACCTAAATTTTGGCCAATTTTTTTACCCCCCCCCCCCCGTGCCATTTTCCCGGGCGCTTGAAAATTGAAGTTTCCCCGATATATGAAAAACATGGTAATTACTAAACTATTAAGGTTAGGTGCATAAAAAACAAAAATTGAGCATTGAAATCCCGCGAAAAGACATATCACCAAGCACTAATAATAGTCTGTCTTTCATGTGCGAGCTATGTCGAATAAATCGAGCATTAAATCCTGAACAAATTGAAGCAAAGAGTGTTTAACTAGGTCAGGTTATTTGACATAAATCTGCACAGTTATTAGAAGCTTCAACTATTTATTCACAATGGAAGTGTCTTTTCGTCCAATAGAGCTATCAAATAATTAGATACCTTTACTACAGTTTTTAAATGGGGGGGGGGGGGTATTTGGACGAAACGGAAATACCGTTTTATAGGTGGTGGGTTCTTTCTAGAGGGTGATAGAAAGCAGGGGCGTCATGTTTATGGTTTTCGAGGCAGGTAGAATACAGGGACGTATCTAGGCTTTTAAAACTATGTGGGATATTCGAGCGAATCGCCATTACCGAAGGCGCGAAACGCTCTGTTTTTGCAGGGGTCCTTTTTGATAACATTGAAGCATTAAAAACCTTTGTAGAAATTGTTCTTTGGATGCTTTCTTCTTCTTCGACTTCTTTACGGATATATATATATATATATATATGTATTTATACATATAAACGAGCAGTTTAATACTCAAGCACAAACTAGGCATTTTGAGAAAATACGATATTTACATTATATCAGAAATTAAAACAATTTGAATTATTTAAAAACTAGCGCTTTTACGCTATCCGGCGCCGAAAAGCACATCTTATATGGACATTACGTTCACTTGAATAATTGCGCATTCAAACGGAAAAGGATGTTAGTTTTTAATCAGTTAAATGGTGCTTTTGAAAATCTGATCCATAGAAAAATACTAAAAAGAATGGTTAAAAATCGAGAAATGTACCATTTTATTTTAATAGCTAAACTCCTAAACGTACTTGTATATCTATCAAGAACACGCCAAAGTTTTGTGCCAATTAACTCAAAACTGTGGCTGTCATCCTGATGCATACACACATAGCTACAAATACACAAATTATAAATAAACAGACTATTTATATTTTTTTTTTAGATTTCCGATGTAATTGATGAAATATCAAAATATCTTATCAATAAGTTATAAATAATAGAACAGATATAATATTGTGATGGTATATAGATTTTGTAAAGCTCTTGACTAATAATTACAGTAGTAGCCATTAATCAGCCTCTCACAGGCGCGTTAAATAAAGCAAATAGTATTTACACTCACCCTGAAGTTGGATAGCGGCATCCGTTCAAGCGTCTTTCAGTCACATACGAAGGATACGTACTCTTTGTTTATGTAACCTTAAATAATTGTTCCAAGGGGCAGCACACATCTTTTAAGATCAACAACACAAGTATCACAACGGCTACGAAGTATTCTGTTGTTTTTTATGTTCGCCTCACTCCAAACTACAAAGACATTTTTACACATTAGCGGTTACACGTGCTTAAACTTCATATCACTAGCGATTCCTAATTGATTGTTGCACATATTGTGATGGATGTAAAAAATCAGT
>JAUUEB010446513.1:0-11864 GCA_032362205.1 Clione limacina | reverse complement strand
TTGTCAATTTAACACTTTCTGATAAGTCGTAAAAATAAAAATTCATTCGTACACATCTCACAAGTGAACAAATTTTAGTAGCCGAGAAAGGTTTGTGCATGCTTGAAAGCTTGTATGATATTAAATTTGTTGTTTAAGAAAGTTAGAATAGTAATTGACCCTTTATGTTTCGACCATTCTATCGTTTAGGGGTAATTGGTCTGCTTTAAGACAATATAATACGATAGTTATATATTGTATTCAGTCATATGTCTGCTACCGGAGCCGGTTTCATCTGAAAACAAAAGGCTGTGGATACCTCATCCACCTCTCCCCAATGGGGGGGGGGGGCATACACTGTATGCTTACTTCCGTATGGGGCCCCAGAGTGCCAAGATGGTACCTGCACCGTTCTTTTTGTCTTTTTGGCTTCATGTTCGTTTTAACTGCCTAATGTTATTTTTTGTCGCTAACAATGCTAATAAAAACTAGTTTCTGAATTAGAATTACTAAAGGTATAATTTGGCTTTGTGCACCGATTGATACTAACCAAACAGGGTCCACAATAGATAGGGACGAGCAATGGGATTTAAAAAAAATTACACATGATAATCGATAGAATCAACAAAAGTCGTACGTTACAGGTGCCATTATGTTTATGTTTTATTACAGAAATAATTTACTATATTTGAGACTTTCAGAAAAATGAAATGCAAAATGAAATGATATTTTTAAAGATCAAAGTGAGATTTTCAGTTTGACTGTCGTACCATGATTGATATGTCGTTGACAGACCAATAACTAGATAGATCATGCCAATAAGCTGCTGTTCGGTCATTGGCATCAGGTGTACGCTCATACCCTGGGTCCTTCTCACTGTTTCTAAGTCCCAACGCTCCATTGGGGTTAGTGAGGGTCCTGGGATCGCACCACCAACCGGATTGAGAGGTCTTAGCACATGAGGGGACATGCCATCCATCATATTTTATGTCAGGTGTGGTGAACCTCATCATATAGTTATGCCTCCCAAATCCACTGTCTCCAGCTGTACCTGTGTATGATTTAGTGTCAACATACATTCGATAAAAATCATATTCAGGACAAATATAGAAATTTTTGAAGTGAGCGAAATATGACATGTCCGCCCTTTGGGGGACCTTGTTTGGCTTGCCTGAGTACCCTATGTTGAATCTGATCTCACATTTATTTTCCTGTTGATAAAAAAGAAACACTGTAGTCTTTTTATTGAAATTTTGCAAATTGTTTATCTTGGTCAAAGTAGCAATGTCAATATCAAGAAACGTATGATGACACAGAGTTAGTTGTTGGTTGAGTCCCTTAGTTGTTAATTGTTGTCTTTTGTCCTGACTGCTATTATATTTATTTATTATTATTATTTATTACATTTCTACTGTTTTTAGAATTCTCATCTGATAAGTTTGTTGATGGACCAAATCAGATAAGGCCGTGTTCAATTCGTATCTACTTTGCATCATCATTTTCAAAAACAGCAAAGTCTCCCTCAACTTGTATTTCCTTAGTATCAACAATTTCTAATGCTTTAAGTTTATATATATGAATGTCAACTTAATGTAAATAAGGATGTAAATTTTGTTTTGTTAAGTTGTTTGTGCTTTTAGTCATATTATGTACTAGCGGGTTTAACCGGCGTTGCCCAGATTTACACAATCTTAAATCAAATGTTGCCCTTACGTCGCTAATAGTCAACAAAATGTTTTGTGGCTGAAGAAATTTTAAACATAAATCTGACACTGAGATTAAGCTATAAATGTTTCTCTTACCAGGTTGCACAGTTTATGAAGATTGTCGAGACCCAACCAATAACTTTGGAAATTTTGTAACTGTCCGAAGCCTTTTTTATACTCGATGAATCTCCTGTTAAAATTCACCTCATTGTTAACCCGTTCCTATGGAAGGAAAAACAATAAAAACAAAATAAATTCATTTCATACTGTGTTCAATAAATGTCGGCAGCTTAAACAAGTAAGAACAAGTAAGAACTATTTTATGAAATAAAGCACACGTATGGTTCCTACATTTCTAATAAAGTCTGTGAAGTTTGATTGTACTATCTTTGGCAGATGCGGAAGGAGGGTTATTAGGCGGGCGACTGTTTTAGCGCTGTGATAGGCAGTCATGGATGTACTTATTTTAAATTTGTATGCACTTGCTTGGTATTTTTTCTTTATTAAACATTTATTCAATGATAATTTCTTTATTCAATGAGTTAATTCTTAGCTCTGCAGTAGCACTGGGCTAAGTACCAGGAATCTATTTTTCGAGACAAGCTGAAGCCACAGTCCTGTACATGAACCGGTTTTTTAAACAACTGCATTATTCGGTTAACCAAATGATAAAAACTTGATTTAACTATTAACCTTTTTTTATAATTAAGGAACGCAACCCCAATCAGCGCCAGCCACCCATCAAGGAACGCCAACAAACCCAAATGGGACGACGTCACGACGTCAGCACCTTTGATGACATAATAGAACGTATTGACAAGAGAGTTTTGTAGCCCCGAATAATTTAGGGCGGACGTACGCCACTCACTCTAAACATTCCATTAATAAAAGGCCAATACTTATGGTGATCGTGTGAAGATATCAAAACAAAGAATATAGAATTCATATGAGATAAATGCCTGAGAGTGATGGTGGCCGATTTTCATAAATGTATGAGTAAATACCAAAAAAGAAACTTAAAACGGATTCAATATAGTACAATAGTGACACCAGAATATAAGTACAACGAATCTAGGCGCAACACCTATCTATAATCAAAAATCAAAACAATTTATCAAGGTGAAAGTGATCTTAGACATAAATTAGTTGTAAGTCGCAACGAGTTGTTTAACTTTGATTGTTATGTCACGAACCAGTTCATCGAACACCCGCGATCTAATCTTTTGAGCGTCTTTGAACTGCTAGGACTGCCGTAAAAGATAACAAGTTCGCAATTTCAACTAGTTCGTAGGTCGTTGAAATAACTAATCTGTGAGAATGGTTATGTCACTAACCGGTTCTCCAGAACCCCGTGATCTAACCGTTTGAGCGTCTTTGAACTGCTAAAACTGCCGTAGAAACAAGCTCGCTATTTCAACCGGTTAATGGGTCGTTGAAATAACCAACATGCGAGAACAAAAAAGGAAGTAAGCCATTGTTTTAAACAGCTATTACTACGACTAAAAGAAGCGTCAGTGTTATGCTATCAGTTTGATCTTTTCACAGAGCACCCGGTTGTTTGAATTTTTGTGCTAAAGTGTTATTTTAATTCTTTGCTAAAGATAACATGTTAGTTGATAGAAAAAAACTGATGAGTCGTGGAGGGTTTAATTTATTTTAAAATGGATCAGTTAACCAGTAAACGGAGTGTGTAATTGAATGTGCCGCTGAAACACACGAACTGGATCAGAGTAGTGTTCAACCGGTTCATGGACAGGACTATGAACACAGCAATCTTAAAAAAAACTTTCAAGTATCATTGTGAGAGGTGTAATCTTAAAACATGACAACGCGCCCATTCACAAGATATATGGACCGATACAAAAGAGAATATTTCGATTTGCCAGATCGGTCTTCTTGAGATTTCAAGCAACATGTAAAGACATCAAGAAAAACTTTGTTGTACACAGTTTGAGGCAGCAAATGATTTTTGCAAGGAAACATTTAAAATAATAATTAACATGCATGAGTTTTCAAGACATGCACTTTTTGTTAATACTAACCAAAAAGGGTCATAAAAAAGATAGAAATGGACGGGAATAAAAAAAAAAAGAAAATGTAGAAATGCAATTTAAATATCCAACATCGTAGAACCGAATCTCTGATAAAATCCCTGACCAAGCCATCCAGTGATAGCATCCAACCGACAGATTGTTTAAATGCACATCAACCACGGTAAAATCAAACATGTAATGGGCTTTAACTCCTTGTCGTCTGGAACGGGCCATCATGGTAAACTACAATAATTAGCTCTAATTCGATTATCCAAAAAACTCACTTATCTCACAAAATTACAAGAAACATAATATGTAGAATATTTGATAACTGTTTTCATTATCTGATTTAAATAAAAAGTTGCCACAACCAAATTCACTTCGGGATCATTACGTATTTTGAATTTGAATTTAACATCGGGAGACGATTGTTCAAATATTTGCATTTCCGTGATCATGCAAATCATGTTTCAATTTGTATTCCGTTTTAAAAAACATAGGTTTGAGATGAAGTTTAATTTCCAAGTATAATTACACAACTGTAATTGTAATTTAATACAATCTTGATCAAGTGTCCATGATGCTGAATCCGATAATTTTATAAACGTTTTAGTTAAATTCATGAGTAGTCAATTAAAAATAATAACATGTAAATCATGTTTGATGATGATAATTGTATAGCAAATCTTAATAATACATACATACGTCACACGTCATGAATCAGTCCCATGATAAACAGTGTATAAAATATATCTAACTATGAAGAGTACACAAAGCAAACAACTCCAAGATTGCTGTTGTGATATGTTGAGCACCACCATGTTACAATGACAAATGAGCATAATCGATCCTAGATATGAACTCAATATCTATACATGTTAACCGATTAGAAACAGTGTAAGAAGTTTTCTGAGATAAGATCAGTGTAACAATTCATAAATAGTAGAAAGGTTGGATGTGGGGAGCGATTCTGTCAAAAATAAAATTTAAAAACTCCAAAGTGCACAAATGTTGGTGTTAGAATGTGTACGATGGTTAAAAGTAATGTATGGATTTAATATAAATAACAAGACTCTACGTCTGGTTGTGCATGGGTTTGTATGTTGTTGAAGTAAAAGTACAATTTTGACCCAACCAATATTCATATCTATGTATATATAAGAGCGCACGTCAGTTTTTTGGGGAAACATATATGAATAGCTGCCTCAAAAATCCATTACGGCAATTATTTCTTCGTATTAAGTCGTCAATTCATTGCTGAGTCACTCAACATACATATTATTTCCATAAGTCAAATATATAACTTTGACGTCATTACTTCCCATTTCTTGTAGTTGGTTATCACCAGCATTATTAAAAACGCTGTAGGTAGTGAAGTCTAGTATACTCAGACGTGCTTTGGTATTGACACCCTATTTCAAAGAAAAAATACTTAAGACTGATTTTTTGGGGAATTTCCAGACCGGGATTTACATAGACGTACTCAACAGTGCTTTCGTATAATAATGTAATACAGTAATTGTAAAAATTGTAAGCTGTACTGTGATACCCTTTGAATTGATCACGTTGGCAATCTCCGTCGTGACAAAAATACGACAGAACATCTAATGGAATGCACTGGACATTGGCCTAACTAAGCTTTTAGGTAATGACAATCAAAATACATTATCATATTTCAGTCCAACAGTTTTGTTTAAAGTAAAACATTTTTAAACTGTTTGATTAAAACGTCTTTTTCACATTTTCGAGGCAACTTCACAATTGTATTTGATACAAAACTCATATACTTTTCTCATCATTCATTGTACTGACCGAGTTAAGATTTAGTTTTCCTATTCGAATTTCTATGTTCATCAGAAAAAAACGTTTATCTCACACAGATTTAACATTTTCTATTTCAAATTAAAAGTTGAAAATTTCTTTGGAATTCTTTTATTTAGCTCAAGGGACCAAAATTGTTAAAATATAAGGCCAATCCGTTTCATATTTACTTTAATGACGCACAAAACGCAAAAAGAGTCAATTTTCGAGAAATGCGAAAAAGCTTGAACTTGAACCCTTTAGACTTTTTTCTTTGCGGTTTTCTAAGGACGACTTCTAATAACGAAGTCAATCAATCACATCTGATCGCGATAATAATAGGTCGAGATTTGGGCTTTTTCGGTGCCATCCCTGATTGTCTGTGCAGTTAATTCCAATGACGCGATCGTAGAGGATGCGTCCCATTGATTGCACTTGGTTGCCACAAGGGCATTCGTAATGGTTGCTACATGTCTCCACTTGTGTAGGTTCTTGACGGAGTAAAACAATCACTTGAAACACACATTCATGATATCCAACCACAAGTGTTCAAAAATAAACCGCCAAATTTCATAACGCCGTGTGACAAAGGACAGTATGCATCAAGTGAAAATGAGCCATTTCAAACACATCATTTAACATTCTTCTGCCTTTGTTTTTAATAACATTTCAAATAATATAAATAATTTTTATATGTGATAACGAAATTGTCTTTTAGTTATTTTTTTCAAATTTCATAGCATTCGAGTTAAACAATGCAAATGTTGGACTTACATTTTGCATGCTATTAATTGGACGTTAGTTTATTGTTGCGTTTTTTCGCATTTCTCCAAATGTTACATTAGTTTTCGTTTTGATTGTCATTACGTTAATATCGAACGGAATGGCCGTGTTATATAAATTTAGGTTACCCTAAGCTACCTGGAAAATCCTAACACAAGATGCGGTGGCTGAGGGGCATGCATCACATGCTATATTCCAGTGTCAATATCAGCTGTCACCAGGGCGTATTGTGGTTTCGCGGGTTCCCACAGTACCGCCCGCCCTGGCACCCCCAGTAGCGTTCACGCCACCTGACAGAAATCAAAATCTTGAGCAGAGCCACCTTTAAGGCATCAATGGATCCTCAAAGGATTATACCATGCTCCGGCAATTGACAATCACTTGTGCGTTCCCTGTGACCTGGATCCCCATGGGTGTACCATTAAAAAATTCAGAGCCCACCGTCAAAAGACCACCACCGAGACTGATGGTTGGGAAGCTATGAACAGTGTGACTGATACACCACTGTGGTTTAAGTCCTGGATGCATTCAGCCTACTATTTTCACAAGCTGGGTTACCTGAGCCAAATATGATTCCAACGCGATATTTAATTTGAACACAATGTGTTGATTCTTTGAGAGTTTTAGAGATAACTTTTGTATTTGATTTAAAATATGGAAATTAGCAGAATTCATGCCTAGCGCTTCATTTTATTGCTCCATAGCAAAACTGCTGGGCTCAGTTGTCGTTTACATAGACACAGTTAGATGTAGCTCCACATCCTACATTCCAGAGTTTGAGTACGATATTTTGTCCAATTAAACTCGTAACATAATATATTATACACTAAGAGTAAAATCAAGACGTACAATCCATTTCAAAATATTACTGTCTATGTATTTGTGCGTCCATTCAAATTCCAGACATAATATGGTCTGTAGTTTCTTTGAGTAGGCTTCTTAATAGAATTAAGACATCAACATTGTACCGATAAATACCATATCTAAAAGACAGTATTGTTTTTTTTAAATAGTTAAAACTACTTTGAAACACGTATTTGTTCCATAAATGTTGTTGCATAAGTTTGTGTGTTTATATGTTTGTATCAAACTAATACAATGATTTTACCGACATTTTAGTGACAAATAAAGGTCCTTACCATATGCTTAAATATAAACAAAACAAAGTAGCATTGTAATGATAAATAAACCATGGTAAGACATATAATCAATAAAACCCTCATTTCCTTAATATTTTTGTGAGAAGCTTGAGGCGTTGTGAGATTATGGGAGAAGTAAACAAGCAGAACATTCACATCACCTGCCTTAGGCTAATGTAATTGGGAGTAAAACTATAATAAAAGGTAAGACTGCATAATGACACTTTTAGGTACTATTTGTGTACGTCCTGTTTTCTCAACAAAATACGATTTTTGCTGATACACAAATACAAAATAAACAGATGTAACGTGACTTTGATTATTTGTGTTATATATTAATAAATAAACGCAAACAACTCACAACTACAAACACATCCTCATTTACTCGCAAGAAACGCTTAAACGTGTTATAAGACTAGTAGATGCCCCGTTTTCCGAAAGTTTAAGACCGATTTGCCAATGCGAAGAGAGAGGGTGAAAGTATTATTTAGTATTTCTTTCTCATAAACCAATTAACACAAAACACCGGAACTGAAAAAAGATACAACGACGGCTAAACGAAAAGACGGGAAAACGCAACAACGACGACTAAATGCAGGACGAAAAAACGCAACAATGACAGCTCAGTTTGAAATCTTCAAGAACGCAAAAATTAGTTAATTAAAAAATAAATATCGCTACACGATCCGCAATACATGCATTTATAGAAAAGTATCACTTGTCGATCTAAAACTTCCTAGAAAAAACGTGTATAATAAGATATAGTTCTTTCTATGGTGCCAGCAAGTCTGAAATAGAGTCTCTTATTTTTCGCATATCGTTGCATCTTCAGTGATTCTGTCGAACAATGAAAATATAACACATTAGTTATACACCAAAAAATGGGGATGACAATGGTCAGTAAATGACATCCAAATAATTAGCCTGACTCAACAAAGACTATGATGTCTGATCAAGTCAAACCAACAAAGCCTTTAGAATATAATTGATAAAGTTTTTGTTCTGAACTCCTCCTTTCCATTGATTGTGGGCCTAATGTCATGCTGGAATATTGCTTCCAGTGTAAATAATTGGTCTTCCCGGTTATTATAATAAGATATGTCTGTCATTTCTTCAAGAGCTAATGTGTTTTGAAATTTTTTTTTAGTTTTTATTAAAGTCTTGTAATCCATTAATATCCATTGGCCTTTCTTAAGATCGAGAAACTATTTTGTGGTTGCTTTTTCGATGTTATTCATCTTGCCGTTACTTGCTCTACTACGAATTAGAAATCATTGATTCATCCTTTGTTTGCGCCAAACGTTTTGGTCTTACCCGACGATGTTGTTTGTTGACTTCCGTTTTTGATGTGTGTTGCCATTAAAGAGATATATGTCATGTTAAATTTACAATACTTTTGACGTCACTGTCATCTGAAAGCTGTTGTCATAGGATCAGCTCACCAGCTGGAGAATCTAGTTTGATAGAAAAAGGTCAGTAGTTGTTAGATGTTCCCCTTACTATGTTTAGACCAACAAAAACAATCAAGTTGTTAAGGTTATCAAAGTTTGATAGGTATGGATACAGAGTTGTTTATGAGATATTTACAATGATTTTCGCTATTAGTTTTAGGACGACCTCGAATTTTGCATTTTTGTTGTACATAGAAATATCAATGTTTTTGTTTTGATGAACATTATAAATGTACTTTATTATTATTATTATTAGACCCAAGAAATGAAAACTGCATATCAAATAACGTATGCAAAGTGGTATCATACGGCAATATATATTGAGATCATCCCTGGGACCGTTCTTAACAAGACTAAAACACAAAGACTACTTGATCTCCAAAATTGCAAGGTTTGGCCCTAGACCGCTGGACTAAAACGTGTTTATGCTGTAATCAAAATTCCATATTACAAAACATGGTTTGTTATGTTTAAATTGGAATTATAATACTATCGACGTCATTTTCACCGACTTCACCGACTAATTTAGACGTCAATCAGAAATCAGTTAATTCATAGCTTGAATAAAAAAAAATTAGAACATATGCATATGCTGTGCTGTATTGTCTTAAAATAAGAAGAGTATCACAACATATGAAATGTTAATATACGATATTAGTAATGACCAGAGAACCTCTCAGATGCGTTAAGACAAAGCGGATCAGCCTAAAATAGTTGGCTATGAGTGTGGATAACAATCATGTCCTAAGGCATTATTCTCTTGCTAAGCTTAATTAGAAGTTGTCTAAAACACAATAGAAACGTGATACCAGTACATATTATTCTATATTATTGTTTGAGAGCTGTGAAAGCGGGCCATTTTTTGAACCCTCCAAAAATAGAGCCATACAAACGCAAACCTTATATAGGGACTAAAATATCGATGTTGATTTAATAGTTTTGTACATTTGTATACACGACAATGTCGATGTAACTAATACAGTATATGCCTTCTACTTGTAAACGGCTCTGAAAACGTCGGATACAAAAGCGTAAGGCTGCATTAACTGCTTTTTGATGCATGAGAAGGCTCGCTGACTTGATAAAATGAGTATTAACATTTTGTGTTTCTTTTGGTTTCAAGGAAGATAGAGCAGAAAACTGTTTTTGTTAATTATAACTTACGTTTATTGAACTTTTGTATTAGCTTATGGTGATTAAAACATACATCGACTCTGTTGTTGGTTAAAACCATTATCCTTGCAGGCTTTGCAAAAAAACTGATAAGAATATGTAATTCAAGGAATGATAACCAGATCATGAATTTGGATTATTTTCTGCTAGCACTGAAACTCAATTATTATCTAGATTAGTGCTTGTTAAGTGTATTCGGGCTTGCTTTATTTCGCAAATTGAAGTGGCAAGAGAGACTTTATTTTAATAAAAGTCATGCATATCGTCTTTTGTGACGCATACAACTTTTTTCTATCTACTAGAGGTATAGGGCCTGATAAATCTTGTCAACGATAAGTATTTTTTCATCATTGTTTATTATTATATTTTTTTTAATAATTTGTCTTTAGCTTTGTATTTGTTTGACCTGTTGAAGGCAATTTTGCCGAAATATTGTTGATTTTGTGTCCCCGTTATTTCGTTCCAGGTGTTTGAATGATCATTCTTTCCTGCTATTTTTTTGCACCTTGTAGTCATACCCTTTTTATAAGGTTAAACTAGAATGTTGATCGCTAAGATCCCTCGCTTTGTCATTATGGTAGTTTCTCCAAAAAGAACCGAGAAGCAACGGATACATAAAACAAACTTTATCAGAATGCCCCTCTGAAACTCTATCGGCGAGCAAACCACTTTTTAAGGTGACACCTGGGTATATGCGCCTGGGCATTCGCTATATTGATCGATTGTCTGTCCGGCGGATGAGTTGTACGTGCCTGCAAATACTGATCCGCTTGCTGCAATGTTATAGGCTGGGACAGAAAACTCACACTCGAAGCACGCGATCAGGCTACACCTTGGCTATATGGATCGTCTGGCTTGGGGGCTGAGTCGAACGCGCCTGTCAACGACAACATACCAATCTTCAAAGGCAAACTTCAGTTTTAAATGGGCCATCGTTTGGGAGGTTTCAAGTATTTTCATGTCAATAATTTAATCGTTTTAAAATTATTCTAACAAGCAGCACAATAGTAGAGTATTATAATATAAAATAGGAGCAAAGGTTGTTTCATTTGAGTATAATCGCTGACGGAAATTTCTAATGATTAACACGCTTTTTCAGAGTAATAACCTAAAACGTACGGCCAGTGGAACTCGGTGACTCTTTCAGAGTAACAACCTCAAGTTAAAAGCTAGCGGTACTCAGAAACACTTTCATAGTAAGAAAGTCAAGTTGACAGTCAGTGGTACTCAGTAACCTTTTTCAAACGACCATAGCTTTGTACCTCATTTTTAATATTTAATTCAGTAACGGTCATTATTTTCAGTATTTGTATGTACCATGTAGATTGACACTCAATGCAACGTAGGACAGCTTGTTTTTGTGTGTGTGATGGCATGCGTATATCGAATAATATATCATTATAAAACTTTATTTTCATTTTCTTTTTGCTCTCTTTATAAAAGAAATCAAATAAATTGTTTTGTTTTTGTCAGAACAGGGAAGTTATTTAGTTGTGGAAATAGCAGAAATAAAAAATAAACATTGTTAAAACCACACAATGTTTGTCTTCGTCTCACTCTTTTACATTTAGAGAACATTATTTCTGACGTTATCCACATGAAAGAGGTCACTACTACTCTTGAGATACAACATCAGAAGAGCACACATACACCCAGTAAGAAAGTTAACAAGCAAGAGTTATAGAGTGAAGAGAGAAAGAGTCATTTATAGAGAAAGAGAGAGGGGAGAGAGAAAGAGATAGAGAGAGAGAGAGAGAGAGAGAGAGAGAGAGAGAGAGAGAGAGAGAGAGAGAGAGAGAG
>JAUUEB010446402.1:0-11865 GCA_032362205.1 Clione limacina | reverse complement strand
AGAGAGAGAGAGAGAGAGAGAGAGAGAGAGAGAGAGAGAGAGAGAGAGAGAGAGAGAGAAAAAGAGAGAGAGAGAGATGAAGATGAAGCAAGGAAGAAATATGTATGTGTATCATTATTTGCAAACATATCATACGACATATATTTCTCCTCATTAATCGAACCAAGGTCCAAGCCAAGTTCGAGATCTTCGGCTTCAAGCACGTGGTGTAGCCTATGTGTTACTGAAATGGAAACCTCCCCAACAGCAAAATGGCATCATCAATGGTTTTGATATCGCTTATCAACAAGGTTAGTTAAAAGAGTCAATATTATTCAACACTGACCTATATATTATCAATAAACATAAGCTTTATTTGATTATATGAAGCTCACTCATATTCTAACCCTATCTATGCTTTCATATTGTTACCCTATCTAAGCTCATCTATACTATATCCCTATATATCCTTACCTATATTTTTACCCTACCTTAACTTATCTATAGTATTACCCTATCTGAGCGTATCCATAGTCTAATCATATCCGTGCTTACCCATAGTATAATCTCACCTAAGCATTTCTAATCCTATTTGTGCTTACCCAATTTCTTACAATACCATTAAAACTTTACCTTATATCTAAATCCAGTTTTTAAAAGAAGTTGTTCTCTAGTTCATGCTGCCTTCTTACGTTTACCAATAACAAATAATTGGTGTTTTAATCATGTGATTCTCCTCAGTGACGGGTATTGAACTTGGTCAAGTGAGGCCACTTCTGCCCCACATCAATGACCCAACGACATTAGGTGCCCGGATCACAGGTCTAAGAGCAGGACACAGATACCGCTTTATCATCTGGGCCAGGACCAAAGAGGGCAGAGGAGAGGCAGCGTTTGTTGATGTCATGACTGCAAAGGGACAGCGTGAGTAAAATTATATGCAATTGAATTAATTAGTAGCGTGAAACAAATCGAACTTTACACATATGCATAAACTATCTATACGGAGAAGCTCATAGACTCACGTCGGGCGAAACATCAAATAGAATTAGGTGCACGATTCAGAAAAATAATTACATTGTAAAATGAAATACCGTCAAGCCAGGATTTTCACAAATAGTCTGTTCCCACAATAACAGTTTAATCAGACGCCTGCATGTGTGCTCCTTTCAATTTGAAGGTCCTAAAAAACAGTAACACGCTTTTGTTGCCATTTCAAAAAATAAATGAATTAATTTTTGGTATAGTTTTGGTTGGTTTGTTTCATTGTAGTAGATCTATAATGTTAACACTCACAATCTAAGAGAAGATATCACCAAAATATATCTACATGCACAAGGGTTATAAGGAATATATTACCTTTTAAGAAGGTAACAAAACCTTGTAAGATAGAAGGTGTATATCACTTACTTCGAAGGACCTTATGGTGGACTAGAAACTAGATAATTGTTGATGCGCTGTATTGACTCTAGACTAAATGCGTTATAAAAAGCTTTAACTGACCATCTCATAATGTTTCAGTTCCACATACACCTCGGGTCCACGTATCAGAGCTGAGGAACTCTAGTGTTAACATAACGTGGATGTCAGATCAACCTGCAAGAGATATGAAGTATTTAGTGGAGTATAGAAAACCAGGTATTCTAGACTTTTTCCTTATTTCTAGGATGTTAAAACTTAATTGTTTTAGCTTGCATCTCCTTTTTGTAAAAAAAAAAAACTAGAAATTTTGGGCTTAGGAATATTCATTTATGTCAAGATCTGTTGATTTTTAAACATATCCAAGCGGATTAAGTCATCTTTACCGGTCGCTATAAGGAAGGTACTGTTGCAATGAAATTCTTTTTTTTCAAGGTACTTTGTATAGTAAAATATTTACAACTGCGCTCATCAGATAAAAGTATGTCTTCATTTGGCCTGTTTGGGTATTACCATAAGCTATTTTTTTGGTCTGCTCATTAAGATAAAAACAGTGTTTTGTCGTGTGCTTGACAGGTTAACCACACCAAGCACTTGTATTATACTTTACCTTTACAGAGGCACTCCATAAAATATAGCAACCTATGTTTTTTTAATATTATTTTTGTATGATTTCAAACTCAAAGGTGTGCTGTTTAATCATTTACTTTGCCAAACCAAAGTCTTCTTCTCTAAAATATAAAACTTTGTTAAAGTGCCTATTTTACACATTAAGAATGTTGTTACTACATAAAATAGAGTTATATATTTAAAATGATAGAACAAAGCAGCTTATAAGTCTGTGGACTGACGTTTCCCAAAAACTAAAAAGGTGATTTATTTTACATCTTTGGGTATGGGTAAATAATAATACACTTATAACCAATCAAAAAGGTTTGGATGAGTCTATAACTTTTGCCATCTAATTACTGAACCCGTTTCGTAGGTGGACATGACTGGCACAACACAGAGTACATCACAGACAAGTCTTGGTTGATGTTAGACAGAGCTGATGTACCAGTCTCTGAGTTAGAGATCCGACTTGTGGCCAGCAACAGACTGGGAGATACGGCTACAAGTCGGACAATTGCTGTGGCCAAGATAGTAGAGGAAGGTTAGACTGTTTTTTATCAATCTTTTTTATCAGTGTTACCCTAGCCCACTTTGATTGTTTAAAGTCATATAGGTTGTCATCGAAACGGCATTGAGATGAACACAACTTAGGACTCAAGTTATTAGCAGACACTCGGAGGATAATCGGACGCTTGTGTTTTTCTGTAGATCTGTGACCACGATGGATATATACAACTAATAGACGTTTAATGTGGTACGATGTGATTATCCAACACGAAGAAGATCTCTATTACAACCCAGATAAATTAACTAGACACATCACTTGTACCTTCTCATACTTAGGGATCCGGAAGAAATTTCCGGCTCTGTTGGGAGTGGAACCCACACCCCTGCAGTTTAAACAGAGTTATATTTGCTTTCTAGGCAATCGCTCTACCAGTTGAGCTACAGAGACGTGCGATCAAATGCCATCATGAACAACACAATTTTTCGTCATAATCTCTTGGGTATCTTTTATGAAACCGTATTTTTTCATTGTATAGCGTTTATAAATACTCTAAAGCATTCAACAAATCCCCGTCTATGATCAAGCGATCACTCGGACGTTAAGGCCTTACCGTGCTTGTGCATACATTAATAGAAAGCCAGTGCACGTGGTCCAGTAGATGTAAGAATAAATTCAAATTAAATGAGCATATAGTACATCTTTAAGGCTGAACCGAACGTCAAAACTGCAGCATTAGTAAATGGATGACTCAATATAAATTAACTAGACACAACGCTTGTACCTTCATATACTTAGAGATCCGGAAAAAAATTGCACTCTGTGGGATTCGAACTCACACCCCTGCAATCCAAGCAGAGTTATATTTACTTTCTAGGCAATTGCTCTCAGTTTCAGCTCCTTACCTTTTATGTCAATGTTAGGAGCAACGGAGCTGCCCGAGGAGCTGGTTGGTAGTGGACATCTGTCTTCGAAAGGCTTATCACTAGACCAAATATTTCAGACGCCTAAGAAAAACAGGATGTGATACTTTGGAGAGCTTTCTCAGTGTGAGCAATGAGGACAGCGTCATCTGCAAACAGTAGTTTACGGATGAGCTGATCTGAAATCAGGGTCAATGATTTTGGGCGTCTAAGGCTGAAGATGCTGCCATCTGTTTGGAAGCGGATGTAGACACTATCTTCTACATCGGAGTTGATGTTTGACTGTTGCAGCATCAAGGAAAACAGTCAAATTCAATGTCTCTCTATTTCATACTGTCTGACAACAACAGTGCAAGTGAAGTGTAATCCTTGTTGCTTTCAGACCACGTGGTTCTTGGTTTTTCTGACTTGCGTCTACTCATAACATTTTCTTGTTTCAACAAACCATGTTGTTCTTTCTCTCTCTGTACCGACCCTTGACAGTTCCCTTAACAAACCACGTTGTTCTTTCTCTCTCTGTACCGACACTTGACAGTTCCCTTAACAAACCACATGGTTCTTTCTCTCTCTGTACCGACTCTTGACCCTTGACCCTTGACAGTTCCCTGCATGGTAGTATTGAAGACATACCTGTTATTGCGCCCGACATCGTCAACTACTGTTGAAAATAGGAAACAAGTATTATTATAGTGAGGCCTTGAGAAGATAATTTTCTAGTTCAAAGACACGTTGAACAGTCCTGTACTTAAAGTTATATATCCTTCTCCGGTTCCTTTTCTCATAAGCTTTAGACCCTTTGTTTGCATTTGTGAAGAGTGTTCGTAACTTACTTACATATTATAAATGACTTTTATAGCTTTTAATTTGTAGCAAATGTAGTATCGTCTTAATAGTTCAAATCTGTAAACGTTTCCTCCCAACAGACGCTGCCAACAAAGATAACGTTCCACCGTGGTTAGAGACTGACCCCAAAGGAAGTTCAAGTCACAACACACATCCTGGTGTAGGAATGTTGCTCCTTCTGTTACTCACAGTTTTCGTCTTCCAGCGATGACATTTCTCTCCGTCTACTATTTTGTAGACACACATGACAATTACAGGTTTGGTAAGGAAGTTATCAAAATTGGTGCACAACTCTTCAAACATTACAACAACAATGATTGAAACCATTGTTATACTCCTAAACCCCAGTTGCAATATTTCCTCAACATAAATTGTTGGCTCATTGTGTGATTGAATGTTGTTAAAATACTATTATAATTTTTAAACTGTTATTGTTGAAAGTTAGTGAGTAAATTTATGTCAAAATAAAATTGATTTATATATTTGAACTTATTACAAAATATGCTTGATGACGTAATTTGTATCATGTTTATGCATATGTAATGATTTAATTGATGGTTGTTCCTGCTCATGAATTCGTCAACCTCTTTTACATCGTTATGAATTCAAACTTGCAATATTTATCACTGCGATATTTAAAACAAAAAATGTTACGACTATTTCTGATCTTTTTGTTGCAAACTCCCAACACTGTTGTCCTACTCATTATACACAGTGAATCATTCATTATACATTTAATTTGCACGTGTACTTAAGATCATGCGCGTAGCCAGAATTTTGAAATTAGGGGGAGGAAAACTTTGGGTATTATCAAATTAATGGCCGTGAAGCGGCGAAATGTTTGAGATCAGTTTAAAAGTATCCACATTTAGAGCGATTAAGAGCGTATTATCAAAGACATTTTTGAGATAAGTTAAAAATGCTGCAAATTTAGAGAATTATGGTTCTCAAATGGGGGGGGGGGGACTTTCCCTCATGTCCCCCTGGCTATGCGTCTGCTTAAGATCGACGCGATACATGTGGGTAGTGAGCGATAACTCTCACTGTAATGTGTTATGAAGTATCTAAAACAGTGAACAGTCATGGACAAATCTTCCATATAATTGTATCCTATGATATTCCTATCATCTTCATTCATTTCGTTGACATTGTCATTAACAACAACTTCAACCACCATCTAAGTCAGATATGGTATACAAAGTTAAAACAATTTATCTGCCATTAATCGTATGACAACATGAAAAATGTGTATATTTCTTCATCATAATGAACAAGAATGTTATATTCATAATATGTTATTGTTTCATTGTTATGACAATCGAATGCTATGTCTTGTTGTGACAATTTGGTTGTGTCAACTTTTCAAAACTTGTGTGTTTTATTGAAATAATGTGTCATGGTTGTGCAAACTTAATTGTTTGTTTGTGTTTACTGTATAATTCAACTGTAAATATTTTGACAAAAGATTTTTTAATACTGTCAAATTACGATTGCAAGAAGTTTTTAAGGTTCTGACATGAAATTGTATGGTTGTGTTTGAAATAGTTTCAAGGTTGTGTCAAAGTGTTGTTATGGTTTTGGTTAATATTGTATCCGGGTTGTGTCAAACTAAAATGTCAACGTTTTGTTATGGTCGTGGTTGATATTTTTGAAAAGGTTGTGAAAAAAGATTGTATCAAGGTTGTGTCAAACTAAAATGTCAAAGTTTTTGTTGACATATTTTATCCAAGTTATGTCAAACTAAAATATTAAGATTATATTAAAAGATTGTATCAAGGTGGTGTCGAACCGAGATGGCATAGTTTTATTAAAAGATTGTATCCATGTTGTGTCAAACTAAGATTTCATGTTTGTTTAAAGATATTATCAAGGTTGTGTCAAACTAAAATGTTTAGGTTTTATTAAAGGATTTTATCAAGGTTGTGTCAAACTAAAATGTTTAGGTTTTATTAAAAGATTTTATCAAGGTTGTGTCAAACTAAAATGTTTAGGTTTTATTAAAAGATTTTATCAAGGTTGTGTCTAACTAAAAATGTTTAGGTTTTATTAAAAGATTTTATCAAGGTTGTGTCAAACTAAAATGTTTAGGTTTTATTACAAGATTTTATCAAGGTTGTGTGAAACTAAAATGTCAAGGTTATAGCAAACTAAAATGTCAAGGTTGTGGCAAACTAAAATATCAATGTTGTGTAAAAGAATTTATTGTCGTCAAAATTCATAGATTTACCACGATAAATTTGTGAATTAAAAGTCACATTGTCTCCTTTGAGACATTTCTAATCTTTTAGAGTCTTAAGAAATGTGTCTGTTTTCACTTGTTATGACCTTTTATGTTCTTTTCACGTCCATCTTCTAGAAGTTTTACTATGTGTAAGTGTTTAAATTTAGTATAGTCTAAGGTTGTGATTAATATTGTTACCATGATAACCCTGCCATATTGCACAGGACCAACAACTTAAAAGTCAGCGAAGTTTAAGCATGTACCGTCTTGCTAGTTGAATTGAAAATCACATTTTGAAATAATTTCTGTACTTTATTTCTAAACCTGTATTCAATTCATATTACTTTGTTTTTTTAAGTTACACATTTTTTTGGATTCATTCAACCTAGTAACCTGTGTCAGGAAAAGAGTGATAATTCGGTCATAATAATTAACCAAAACGTACCTACTATTGTGTTGGTTACTTTGTTTTATTCACTTCGACCAAAGGTCAGAGACAAAACTTCTCCACTGTAACAGGCCAAGTAACTAGACCACTGTAACAGGAAAAGTAACTGGGCTACTAATTTAAGTTTTATCTAAAGAGAGTTCTGGTGCTGATCTCGTAATGTGTCTAACATCATTATACAAATAAAAATACTTTTAATTATTTTGTTTCCGTACTTGGTATTCAAAATGATTTTCTTTGTTCATCATGTACCGCTTTGTTCTTCTATACGTGCCATCTGATTGCTCAAAAATACTCAAATTATTATACTGATGTAATGCCAAAACTATATTCATTTTGTCATGTACGTCAATGATATTCACCAGTATCGAAATTTAGATTGCTAATAATTACACAAAACGATGTAGTAATAAGACCAGTGGTAACATTTCTCGTTTCTGCTGATGATAACACCCATTATATGACAATTTTTTGTTTTATTCTTACATACTCGATCTCTGAAAGTTAATTATAACAATAAATAACATCAATTATATGTATTTGTCGATCAGTATATATCAACAATACATGTTTAAACCATTATAATACATACTTGTAAAAATAAACAGGACTGATTTATAGTATTTTGTAAAGAATGTAAATCAGTCTTGCTTATCTTTACAATATCTTTATCGTGTAGCAAAGTCTGCAGAATTTATGCTTTTTTATTTTTTACTTCCTGGCCTAAACTTCCAACAGCGTTTTACAACTCTAACCAGTGCACTTTAACCTCGAAGTTGGCAAGTTTGGTGCACGTGCACTAATTTATTATAAAATAAGTATGACGTTTACCATATAACTTATGTCAACGACTTATAATAAACTGCTATATTTAGAATGGAACTCGTCCCATTCAAGGTAGACATCTGTTACAGATACACTCATCTCAACTGATCAACTACAATGTGTACATCCTTTATCTCACTCTAATTGTTTACTAATTTGTTCACTATGTGTTGTGATGTAAATGGTTGTGGATTGTTACCTTCCTTAAAGATCTCTATTTCTATTACACCTTGTATAAACTATGAACTTATTATAAAACAATATAAAACATTATACAACATTATAAACATGTTACTCGTAACTTGTAGCTAGGAATTGTTGTGAGAAATAGATCATCCATCCCATAAACCATTCATCATTTATCATGTTTATGTAACAATCATGCTCCATTTAATACATTGGTTTACATTAAATTGAGCGGAAATTAACGTATTCACGAAATTGAGGCAAAACAAAAAGTATGATTATAATAACAAGGGTTGTACAATTAACATAAGCAAAAGTTAAACTCTAACTTATCAAATCCCAAGTTTATTATGTTTCAAAAATACATTCCGTTGTTTACTATATGAGAAATGTCTATTTTAGAAAAAGAGAGACAAATGGAAATATATAATAATAATACAAATAATGACACTTATCTAGCGCTTTTCCTTTGGAGTAAGCTCAAAGCGCTTTACATATATTACCCCTGACAGGCAGGACGGAGACACACATGCACATTCATAGTATACAAGGAATTGACCGATTAACATTAGTAAGACACAACACAATTCGCTACAACGGAGACACACATGTACATACAGCGTATACAAGGCGTATGCCTGTTAGGCGACGAGCCTATGTAAACTTACAGAGCCTATAAGTCAGGTACCCAAGTCAACTCTATGAAAACGTTGTCCCATTGCGGGGGTCGAACGCACAACGCTTTAAGACGGCCGGCTCTTGAGTCCGACGCCTTAGCACTCGACTAACTGCTCTTATATTAGCACTAACTTTACATGGATGAATCAGATAAACATATTTTTTATGCTTTTAGTAACTTTACCGCAATTAAAATGAGTTTAATTTATGTGCTCATCATGTATAGTAATATATGGAAACATATAGTAATTTATGAAAGTCTTTTAAAAGTCGTTGGGATTTGCTGTGTATAGCAGGGATGTCAGAAAAAAAGATGAATTATTTACATTAAATTAATATTTTCTGTTTTTTTGTATTAAAAAATGGTTATTATCAGAAATAAGAAACATAGATTACGTCAAATGTGTCAAAAATTAATTTAAACCTGCGCACAAATCTTAAAATAATTGATTTGAATCTTATTTTTGATGAGCCTTAGGAAATCAAGGCTCACATTTTCGATCGTCAAAACACATTTTGAGCTAACAGATCACTAGGCCGACCAATACTTGAAATATATAAATGCTCCAGAATGGAATGTGTCGTCAAGACTTTTACGAATAAGTCATTTGCTTTTGCACTATGACCATATTAAGTTACTGAGTTATGTGTTCATGTTGACCAGTTGACGAGGTGGTCTTTTGTTAATGTATAGCACTATCTTAGCACTGATGTGAAACGAACAAATCAGATTCTCTCATTTTTAGTGATTAATGTGACTTAATCGTTGACAAAATGTTCACAATGGTCACAATAAAACGTAATATATAAATTACTGCAACATGCGTTAGAAATTGCAGTGTTTTATTTAGTAACAATTAATAAAAGTAATTATATGTTTGAATACAAAAACAGTGTGTTCTTAACCTATACTAGAACACTACAGTCTTTTGATCGTTAATCAATTTGTCATAATTCTGTCGATATATCAAGACTCATATGTGGCAAAATAGACATACATTTACGTGGTATTTATTGAGGTATCATATGTACAATTTGACCTTCACATTTAGAGATAATCAATACTATAATGGCAACGTATTTTTTGTTTGATGGCAAAATGATGTCATTTTACTTCCAACTATATTCAGTTGTCATACAACATGACACATATTGATTAAAAAATGGTAGTACATGACAGATACCGATTAAGAAATTGTAGTAAATGACACAAATTGATTATTAAATGGTAGTTCACAATAAAAATCGATTCGGAAATGGTAGTACATGACAAATATTGATTAGGAACAAATGAGGAACGTAAATCAAATAAGACGAACGAAACTCTTTTTATTTATTCCATTTATATTTTTCAGTATCTAAAGACATCAAACAGTGTTTTGCAACGGAAAAGGTCATAAATTATATTCAATCTCATCAACAGTCCGACTTTGACAAAAATATGCACGTGACCACTTTACCAAATAGGCAATTTCAAAGACAAATTACGTAGCAACGACTCCTGATGTGGTTTGATCACAGTCAGCTAAAAAATGTATTCAATTCACTTTCGTTTATTTTTATTTCCTATAAAATTGCCTTCCTTTTTGGGCAACACTTGTCTGGTGCATGTCTTTGGATAATCTATCGTCAATTTGCTGAGTTGTTATTGAACTACACAGACTCCGTAGTTTTACAATTATAAGTTAATGACATCTTTGAAAGGTCAACGCCCGCGGCATCTGCGACTGATTTTGTTGTTGAGAATTGACTGTCCTTTCGATTTTTCTGAATTGTTTTGTCTATCCAACAAACCTTAATTGCAAAACAAATTTAGTTAACTAGTGAAACGGTTTTATAAAAAGACAACAGGAAAAAAATGCAATTACAAAAATTATAAAATTTAGTAGCGTCAACTACACAAAGCCAAATGCTTCAATCACGTATTGCAATTGATCCCTCTTTAGCAACATTACCTTGGCGTATATAAGATCCATTTTATTAAGGCGTGTTACAGCTATTATTATCACTCCTTTGTAAATATTTCAGCAATGTAAAAGTTGCGCTTCTTAACTCCCTTGGCGCTTTTAAAAATATTGTTAATCTATATGGCTTTCATCCCGCCGGCAGGGGATAAACAAATATGGCAATGCTATATTCATATTAACATCCCATTAAACCCTGGCAGTTCCTACAAATGCTATGATTGAAAAATATTGATCACAACTGACTCTTTTCGCGGGATTTATAGTTTGGAATATTTTTTGAGACATGGGGTCCAATAAAACATGTAATTCCAGACAAGTTGAACATATAATGAGAACGAGACGTATGGACCTAGTTTTATTTTTTAGGATTTGTGAGTTCGGAGATGAATTTACGATTATTTTATTGTCAAAGGGATCACGCACAATATCATAGCGCTTGTGTAAGTTGTCTCCCCCCCCCTCCCAGACACATACCATTTTGTTTGTTTCAGAAATGACGTCATCGCAGTCTGGATCATGAATAAATGCATTTCTGTTCAATTCGTATGTGAAAAAATCCAGCTGAATGATGCAGTAGCTCGTCTTCAGACATGTCACTTACCATAAACGTTGTATGGATATCAATGTGCTGCTTCAGGGTTTATCGGTCTGTCTGTGTGTCTGTGTGTCTGTGTTTCTGTCTGTCTGTGTGTCTGTTTACGCGTCTTCTAAGAACCTTCAAAAAATATATTTTTCAACTTGTTTATAGTATATTAACATAGTTATGGCCCTTGAGTTGTTTGCTATATCTTTTTTGTTACGTGTGTCTGATGTTCGTCGTTGTACTCTTTTTCTTGTTATATATATTGAACACGTGACAAACAAGTATGAGGATACAATTGGTGACAGACTTTAAACATGTGACATCAACTGTTTTATATAAAATCGATCATATACAATCGATATATATATAGTATCGAAATAAAACAGACATACTAATTGACATAAATTTCGCAAAATACGATATCTACAAAATAAGATGAGGATGAAAAAACGAAAAAAAACGAATAATCTTGACTGGTCAAGGACAGAGTTGAGAAGATCAAATTTGCAATCTTAGGACAATTGATAAACATCAAGGTCGAAGTTAAACTTGTATATCGATTGTCAGACATTTTTATGTTATTTAGGGAACGAAACTATTAGTATAATTCATTTAAAAAAAGAGTCAATATGATCAATGCTATAATGACTCTCTCTCTCTCTCTCTCTCTCTCTCT